>OY759272.1:50343065-50398065 GCA_963662155.1 Lamellibrachia columna
TAATACATATATATATATATGTATATATATATACATTCACACACATGCATATATATATATATATATATATATATATATATATATATATATATATATATATATATATATTAGTCATGTGTATGTATATTTACTTTACAATTTCACAAGAGTAATATAACTTCATTAAATGTACGACTCTTTATTCTGTAGGAATTTGTTATAAGAACATAGACTTGACTCACAGCTGTGACAAGACATGAGTGACAGCTCTGTGACAAGACAAGAGTGACAGCTCTGACAAGAAATGAGTGACAGCTCTGTGACAAGACATCAGTACAAACCAATAAAACTTGATTTGAGTAACGTGTCTTAACAATCTTATAATGATCACAACCAATTTATAATATCATTTGTTGGTGAAGTCAACAGAGGGGTAATCAACAGAGGGGTAATCAAACAGAGGGGTAATCACGAACACACCCCAGTTATTCATGTCTAATACTTGTGTCAAAGTTAACGGCCTAAGACAAGTTTCTGTAAGAGTGCCAAGCTGCCCCCTCCCCCCCAGTCTATTGTAGGTGTCACAGGTCACCACGCACCCCCTACTGTGTGGTGACGTAAATGTGTCGTCACAGTGTGTTGCTAGATGGAGGACAGGAAGAGCTAGTTGGTGCCGTCACAGTCCACCGCAGCCATAAGTCACGACAGTTATGACGTGTTTCATGACAATGCTCTCATGATGTAGTCAGTTGCCAGAGACAAATGTGTAAGAGCCAGCGGGGGGAGGGGGCTCATGGTGCTTGACACATGGGAGGGCTCATGGTGCTTGACACATGGGAGGGCTCCACTTCCTCTACTTGACATGTTATCAAGGCACCCTACAGGGACTCTCAAGTCAAAAGGCTTACTTGAAACATGTCCTCACAGAGGTAAGTCTCCTCACAGAGGTAAGTCTCCTCAAAGAGGTAACAGTCTCCTCACTGATGTGACAGTGTCCCCACTGAGGTGACAGTATCCCCACAGAGGTGACAGTGCCCCCACAGAGGTGACAAGATCCCCACAGAGATGACAGTGCCTCCACAGAGGTGACAATATCCCCACAGAGGTGTCAGTGTCCCCACAGAGGTGACAGTGTCCCCACAGAGATGACAGTGTCCCCACAGAGGTGACAGTGCCCCCACAGAGGTGACAAGATCCCCACAGAGATGACAGTGCCCCCACAGAGGTGACAATATCCCCACAGAGGTGACAGTGCCCCCAGAGAGGTGACTAGGCCTGACTATCAGGGGTAGGTTTACTATTGTTATATTATTGCGATAGCTGTTTTACTATCACGATAGTTTCATAGATGCTTATGATAACAGACATACATGCTAATTTCATAGACTTGACTCACAGCTGTGACAAGACATGAGTGACAGCTCTGTGACAAGACAAGAGTGACAGCTCTGACAAGAAATGAGTGACAGCTCTGTGACAAGACATCAGTACAAACCAACAAAACTTCATTTGAGTAACGTGTCTTAACAATCTTATAATGATCACAACCAATTGATAATACCATTTGTTGGTGAAGCGAACAGAGGGGTAATCAACAGAGGGGTAATTAAACAGAGGGGTAATGAAAAAGAGGGGTAATCACGAACACACCCCAGTTATTCATGTCTAATACTTGTGTCAAAGTTAACAACCTAAGACAAGTTTCTGTAAGAGCGCCAAGCTGCCCCCTCCCCCCCAGTCTATTGTAGGTGTCACAGGTCACCCCCTACTGTGTGGTGACGTAAATGTGTGGTCACATTGTGTTGCTAGATAGAGGACAGCAAGAGCTAGTTGGTGCTGTCACAGTCCACAGCGGTGGTGACAGTGCCCCCGCAGAGGTGACAAGATCCCCACAGAGGTGACAGTGCCCCCACAGAGATGACAATATCCCAAGAGAGGTGACAAGATTCCCACAGAGGTGACAGTGTCCCCACGGGGGTGACAGTGCCCCCACAGAGGTAACAGTGCCCCCGCAGAGGTGACAGTGCCAATACAGAGGTGACAGTATCCCCACAGAGATGACAATATACCCACAGAGGTGACAAGATCCCCACAGAGGTGACAGTATCCCCACGGAGGTGACAGTGTCCCCACAGAGGTGACAGTGTCCCCACAGAGGTGACAGTGTCCCCACAGAGGTGACAGTGTCCCCACAGAGGTGATGGTGTCCCACAGAGGTGACAGTGTCCCCACAGAGGTGACAATGTCCTCACATAGGTGACATAGTCCCCACAGGAGTGACAGTGTCCCCACAGAGGTGACTAGGCCTGACTATCAGGGATATGTTTACTATTGTTATAGTATTGCAATAGCTGTCTTACTATCGCGATAGTTTCATAGATGCTTATGATAACAGACATACATGCTAATTTCACTTGACGTGAGTAAATCTAGCTATATCTCGTATAATAAGTCGGCCACACGTACTGACAGGGACACCGTACTGACAGGGACACTGTACTGGCAGGGACACTGTACTGACAGGGACACCGTACTGGCAGGGACACCGTACTGGCAGGGACACCGTACTGGCAGGGACACCGTACTGGCAGGGACACGGTACTGACAGGGACACTGTACTGACAGGGACACTGTACAGACAGGGACACCGTACTGACAGGGACACCGTACTGACAGGGACACCGTACTGACAGGGACACCGTACTGACAGGGACACCGTACTGGCAGGGACACTGTACTGACAGGGACACTGTACTGGCAGGGACACCGTACTAGCAGGGACACCGTACTGGCAGGGACACTGTACTGACAGGGACACTGTACTGACAGGGACACTGTACAGACAGGGACACTGTACTGACAGGGACACCGTACTGACAGGGACACTGTACTGACAGGGACACGGTACTGACAGGGACACTGTACTGGCAGGGACACTGTACTGGCAGGGACACCGTACTGACAGGGACACCGTAATGGCAGGGACACCGTACTGACAGGGACACCATACTGACAGGGACACCATACTGACAGGGACACTGTACTGGCAGGGACACTGTACTGACAGGGACACCGTACTGACAGGGACACTGTACTGGCAGGGACACTGTACTGACAGGGACACTGTACTGACAGGGACACCGTAATGGCAGGGACACGGTACTGACAGGGACACTGTACTGGCAGGGACACCGTACTGGCAGGGACACTGTACTGACAGGGACACCGTACTGACAGGGACACCGTACTGGCAGGGAAACTGTACTGACAGGGACACCGTACTGACAGGGACACTGTACTGGCAGGGACACTGTACTGACAGGGACACTGTACTGACAGGGACACGGTACTGACAGGGACACTGTACTGGCAGGGACACCGTACTGACAGGGACACCGTACTGACAGGGACACTGTACTGACAGGGACATGGTACTGACAGGGACACTGTACTGGCAGGGACACTGTACTGACAGGGACACTGTACTGACAGGGACACCGTACTGACAGGGACACTGTACTGACAGGGACACCGTACTGGCAGGGACACCGTACTGGCAGGGACACCGTACTGGCAGGGACACCGTACTGACAGGGACACCGTACTGACAGGGACACCGTACTGACAGGGACACCGTAATGGCAGGGACACGGTACTGACAGGGACACGGTACTGACAGGGACACTGTACTGGCAGGGACACTGTACTGACAGGGACACCGTACTGACAGGGACACTGTACTGACAGGGACACTGTACTGGCAGGGACACTGTACTGGCAGGGACACTGTACTGGCAGGGACACCGTACTGACAGGGACACCGTAATGGCAGTGACACCATACTGACAGGGACACCGTACTGACAGGGACACCGTACTGGCAGGGACACCGTACTGGCAGGGACACCGTACTGACAGGGACACTGTACTGACAGGGACACTGTACTGACAGGGACACTGTACTGACAGGGACACCGTAATGGCAGGGACACTGTACTGACAGGGACACTGTACTGACAGGGACACTGTACTGACAGGGACACCGTAATGGCAGGGACAATGTACTGACAGGGACACTGTACTGACAGGGACACTGTACTGACAGGGACACCGTACTGGCAGGGACACCGTAATGGCAGGGACACCGTACTGACAGGGACACCGTACTGACAGGGACACTGTACTGGCAGGGACACCGTACTGGCAGGGACACCGTACTGACAGGGACACTGTACTGGCAGGGACACCATACTGGCAGGGACACTGTACTGACAGGGACACCGTACTGACAGGGACACCGTACTGACAGGGACACCGTACTGACAGGGACACTGTACTGGCAGGGACACTGTACTGACAGGGACACTGTACTGACAGGGACACCGTAATGGCAGGGACACCGTACTGACAGGGACAGCGAACTGACAGGGACACCGTACTGACAGGGACACCATACTGACAGGGACACCGTACTGACAGGGACACCGTACTGACAGGGACACCATACTGGCAGGGACACCATACTGGTAGGGACACTGTACTGGCAGGGACACTGTACTGGCAGGGACAATGTACTGACAGGGACACTGTACTGACAGGGACACCGTAATGGCAGGGACACCGTACTGACAGGGACACCGTACTGACAGGGACAATGTACTGACAGGGACACCATACTGGCAGGGACACTGTACTGACAGGGACACCGTACTGACAGGGACACCATACTGGCAGGGACACCATACTGGTAGGGACACTGTACTGGCAGGGACACTGTACTGGCAGGGACAATGTACTGACAGGGACACTGTACTGACAGGGACACAGTACTGACAGGGACACCGTAATGGCAGGGACACTGTACTGACAGGGACACTGTACTGACAGGGACACCGTACTGACAGGGACACTGTACTGACAGGGACACCGTACTGACAGGGACACCGTACTGACAGGGACACCGTACTGATAGGGACACTGTACTGACAGGGACACTGTACTGACAGGGACACTGTACTGACAGGGACACCATAATGGCAGGGACACCGTACTGACAGGGACACTGTACTGACAGGGACACCGTACTGACAGGGACACCGTACTGACAGGGACACCGTACTGACAGGGACACCATAATGGCAGGGACACCGTACTGACAGGGACACTGTACTGACAGGGACACTGTACTGACAGGGACACTGTACTGACAGGGACACTGTACTGACAGGGACACCGTACTGACAGGGACACCGTACTGACAGGGATACACTGTACTGACAGGGACACTGTACTGACAGGGACACCGTAATGGCAGGGACACCGTACTGACAGGGACACCGTACTGGCAGGGACACTGTACTGGCAGGGACACTGTACTGACAGGGACACTGTACTGACAGGGACACTAATATTGACATGGACTCCATATTGACAGGGACACCAATACTGACAGGGACAGGGACACCAATACTGACAGGGATAGGGACTCTGATACTGACACCAATACTGATGGGGACACCGATACTGACGGGACAGGGACACCGATGGATGTGATCTATAAAACAATGTGTCATGTTTCCACTGAATTTCCACTAACTTCTTGTCAGAAGTCCTTTGATTTGTCAGAGGTCCTTTGATTGATTTGCTCCACACAACTTCAGCTACGCAGTAACAATCTCGAAATCCTCGGTGTCCAATATAGTAAACATCAAGTGTGGGTTCACCTAGCGAGATACTCGGTGTCCAATATAGTAAACATCAAGCGTGGTTTCACCTAGCGAGATACTCGGTGTCCAATATAGTAAACATCAAGTGTGGGTTCACCTAGCGAGATACTCGGTGTCCAATATAGTAAACATCAAGCGTGGTTTCACCTAGCGAGATACTCGGTGTCCAATATAGTAAACATCAAGCGTGGGTTCACCTAGCGAGATACTCGGTGGCCAATATAGTAAACATCAAGCGTGGGTTCACCTAGCGAGATACTCGGTGTCCAATATAGTAAACATCAAGCGTGGTTTCACCTAGCGAGATACTCGGTGTCCAATATAGTAAACATCAAGCGTGGGTTCACCTAGCGAGATACTCGGTGTCCAATATAGTAAACATCAAGCGTGGTTTCACCTAGCGAGATACTCGGTGTCCAATATAGTAAACATCAAGCGTGGGTTCACCTAGCGAGATACTCGGTGGCCAATATAGTAAACATCAAGCGTGGGTTCACCTAGCGAGATACTCGGTGTCCAATATAGTAAACATCAAGCGTGGTTTCACCTAACGAGATACTCGGTGTCCAATATAGTAAACATCAAGCGTGGGATCAACTAGCGAGATACTCGGTGGCCAATATAGTAAACATCAAGCGTGGGTTCACCTAGCGAGATACTCGGTGGCCAATATAGTAAACATCAAGCGTGGTTTCACCTAGCGAGATACTCGGTGTCCAATATAGTAAACATCAAGCGTGGGTTCACCTAGCGAGATACTCGGTGTCCAATATAGTAAACATCAAGCGTGGGTTCACCTAGCGAGATACTCGGTGTCCAATATAGTAAACATCAAGCGTGGTTTCACCTAGCGAGATACTCGGTGTCCAATATAGTAAACATCAAGCGTGGGTTCACCTAGCGAGATACTCGGTGTCCAATATAGTAAACATCAAGCGTGGGTTCACCTAGCGAGATACTCGGTGTCCAATATAGTAAACATCAAGCGTGGGTTCACCTAGCGAGATCCTCGGTGGCCAATATAGTAAACATCAAGCATGGTTTCACCTAGCGAGATCCTCGGTGGCCAATATATTAAACACCAAGCGTGGTTTCACCTAGCGAGATCCTCGGTGGCCAATATATTAAACATCGAGGGTTGTTTCAACTAGCGAGATCCTCGGTGGCCAATATAGTAAACATCAAGCGTGGTTTCACCTAGCGAGATCCTCGGTGGCCAATATATTAAACATCGAGAGTGGTTTTATCTAGTGAACAGACAGGGACATTGTCCAAAACTAGAATTAACTGGTAGCGTTATCGTTTGAACTAGGAGGCAATTTACTCAAAATACAGCGAATCCGTGAGTGACACTCTGTTCTACGATTGTTGATATAAATAAGTAAACTTATATATTAGCATGTTTACAAACAGTATTACAGTGACACAAATAAACCTGATGATTTGCTTTGCCAACTATCGACAGTGCCCCCACAGAGGTGACAGTGTCCCCACAGAGGTGACAGTGTCCCCACAGAGGTTACAGTGTCCCCACAGAGATGACAGTGTCCCCAGAGAGTTGACAGTGTCCCACAGAGGTGACAGTGTCCCCACAGAGGTGACAGTGTCCCCAGAGAGTCAGTGTCCCACAGAGGTGACAGTGTCCCACAGAGGTGAGTGTCCCCACAGAGGTGACAGTGTCCCCACAGAGGTGACAGTGTCCCCACAGAGGTGACAGTGTCCCCACAGAGGTGACAGTGTCCCCACAGAGATGCGTGTCCCCACAGAGGTGACAGTGTCCCCACAGAGATGCGTGTCCCCACAGAGGTGACAGTGTCCCCACAGAGATGTGTGTCCCCACAGAGGTGACAGTGTCCCCACAGAGATGTGTGTCCCCACAGAGGTGAGTGTCCCCACAGAGATGTGTGTCCCCACAGAGGTGTGTGTCCCCACAGAGATGTGTGTCCCCACAGAGGTGACAGTGTCCCCACAGAGATGTGTGTCCCCACAGAGGTGACAGTGTCCCCACAGAGATGGGTATCCCCACAGGGCACTTACAAGATTAGATTGTCTACATCTGTGCCTCAATATACCTCATAATTATAAAGTGATATCCTATAATATATTTATAAATGCAATTGCTTACTCTCGAGTGCCAATTAAACGTATAGGCCAAATAACAGTATAGAGTGGCAATCAAAACAAATAATAGTATAGTGCGAAAATATCACTAGTATATTTGTCTTTTTTAGTGCCGAAGCAAAATTGTTTGACTCGATGTGAAGGCGTCCTTAGTAAACTATTCGGATTGCCATGTATTTCAGGTTTTTCCCCACCGAATATGCATAAACTTCACGTCATGTCACCGCAGATTTAGTAACTGCGTTTTATATATGCGAAAAAAAAACAGGGAATTTACTGTTTTTAAATGGACGTTAAAGTTGGCCTAAAGTTTTATTGAACTGAATATGCAAGTCTGTTTCAGGGGAAACTGCCACCAGCCGGTTACAACTGGTTTGAGGCGCTGCAGACGGCAGCCATTTATGGTTGGTTTACACAGTGATAATGGCGTTTTAACTAATAATATACCATGCCTAACACTTCGGGCTAAATTCACGACTGTTGTTCGAATGGATGACAACTTAGTTAGTTGTAACTCCAGAATTGGTAGCTAAGAAAATAAAGGCAATGAAGGATAACAAATCACTGGGATTCCTCCAAAATTACTAATGGAAACAGTAGAACAAATCAGCATACCACTTGCAAGAGTATTCAACTTGTCATTAAAAGAGGGAGTTGTTCCGTTTGAATGGAAAGAAGCAAACATCATACCATTATTTAAAAAGGGTTCGAGAAATAAATCAGAGAATTACAGACCAGTGAGTTTAACGTCAGTGATTTGTAAATTATTAGAAAGGTTAATTAAAGACCATATGGTGGACTTCCTCGTTAAGCATAAATTATTAAATTCATCTCAACATGGATTCCTTAAAGCGAGGTCATGCTTAACAAATATGTTATGTTTTTTGGAAGAAATCACTAAGTGGATAGACGTGGGATCGCCAGTAGATATTATCTACTTAGATTTTCAGAAAGCTTTTGACAAAGTGCCACATCAAAGATTACTACTTAAATTAAAAGCCCATGGTATCGGGGATAGCATAACTGACTGGATAGAACAATGGCTGACTGACAGAAGACAACGAGTTGTAGTAGATGGAGAAGTTTCAACTTGGAAATCGGTTTTGAGTGGGGTACCCCAAGGATCAGTATTAGGACCTATATTATTCTTAATTTATATCAATGACTTGGACGACAGTATAACAAGTAACGTACTGAAATGTGCGGACGACACAAAACTGTTTAGAAAAGTTAATACTGATGGTGATAAACAACATTTACAAAACGATCTAGACAGATTAGTGAAATGGTCTGAGAAATGGCAGATGTTGTTCAATTTTGGGAAATGTAAATGCCTACATACAGGACATGGGAACTTGAATGTAAACTATAAAATGGGAGATACTGTCCTGGGTACTACTGTAAAAGAAAAGGACTTAGGAGTTACAATAAGCGCTGATATGAAAGTTTCAGAGCAGTGTGGTATTGCAGCTTCAAAGGGTAATCAAATTCTTGGATTGATTAGAAGAAACATAACATACAAGGGAAAAAAGTTAATTATACCTCTTTATAAAGCAATAGTTAGACCTCATTTAGAATACTGTATACAAGCATGGAGACCATATCGTAAGAAGGATATAGATACGCTTGAACGCATACAAAGGAGAGCAACTAAAATGATTCCAGAACTGAGAGACCTTAGTTATGAAGAACGCCTGAAAGAATGTGGTTTAACAACTCTAGAGACAAGGAGGTTAAGAGGAGATCAGATTGAATTTTTAAGATATTGAATGGGTATGAAAATATTGATAGAAATATGTTTTTCTCACTCAAGAAGGATAGCAGAACTAGAGGACATGAATGTAGATTGGACATCAGGAAGCACTCGTTCTCACAGAGGACAATAAATGAATGGAACAAATTGTCTACAGATTGTGTAACTGCTAGCAGCGTGAATTTGTTTAAAAACAAGGTAGACACATATCTCAGGAGGGCGGGTTATAAGTAGATGAACATTGTTGGACTCTCGATAAGCCAATGGCTTCCTTGTCCACTTGCCATCTGGGCCTTTGGCTTGGATGGCAACTCTTGTTAAATCTTGTTAAACTTGGCCATCAGAGGGAGCCACATGCATCTCCAGAATTAGCCACGGTTATCGGAGTATATAGGCCGGCACAAATGTTTAAATCTAATAACCGTATAGTGCCAAATAAGATGTGTATAGGGTGGCATTTTTCATCAAATAAATATGTGTATAGGGACGCTTATTTGGCACTCAAGAATATTAAATTTGTATATAACTATACTAGCTACAAAAGTAATCATTCTAGTGGGTAAAATTCCTTCCATCCTCTTCCTTCCATCCTCATACAAACATGTCATGCAGAAAAAAATCTATTCTTAATTCAAGTTGATTGAACAATATTTGAGACTGTTGATTGAACTGCATGTGAGGCTGTTCATGGAATGGTCTATGAGGCTGTTGACTGAATGGTCTATGAGGTTGTTGATTGAATGGCATGTGAGGCTGTTCATGGAATGGTCTATGAGGCTGTTGACTGAATGGTCTATGAGGCTGTTGATTGAATGGCATGGGAGGCTGTTCATGGAATGGTCTATGAGGCTGTTATTTGAATGGTCTGTGAGGCTGTTGATTGAATGGTATGTGAGGCTGTTGACTGAACGGACTGTGTACTCTATGACCCCATACACCAGCAGACCAGCTACTAAATCATCCAGTTATTGACACCTGGACAGGCTATTCCAGGATGTGGCCTGTAGACCGTATGCCATGGAGCAAGACTGTCATTACCTGGACTTTCCAAGCCTCAGCCACCAGTAATAGTTGTCTCTCAAAAATACACTCCCAAAACTACACAATCAAATCATCGACTAAAAATAACAGACCACCCACGGGCCACAATAGATCTGATGAGACTGGGCAGATGGGGGAGGGCTGGGCAGCCGCCCTAACATGGTTTATCGCTGACACAGACATGGTCCATCGCTGACACGGACACAGTCCATCGCTGACCCGGACACAGTCCATCGCTGACACGGACATGGTCCATCGCTGACCCGGACACAGTCCATCGCTGACCCGGACACAGTCCATCGCTGACACAGACATGGTCCATCGCTGACACGGACACAGTCCATCGCTGACACGGACACAGTCCATCGCTGACCCGGACACAGTCCATCGCTGACCCGGACACAGTCTATCGCTGACACAGACATGGTCCATCGCTGACACGGACACAGTCCATCGCTGACCCGGACACAGTCCATCGCTGACACGGTCCATCGCTGACACGGACACGGTCCATCGCTGACACGGTCCATCGCTGACCCGGACACAATCCATCGCTGACCCGGACACGGTCCATCGCTGACACAGACACGGTCCATCGCTGACCAGGACACGGTCCATCGCTGACCCGGACACGGTCCATCGCTGACACGGACACGGTCCATCGCTGACACGGACACGGTCCATCGCTGACACGGACACAGTCCATCGCTGACCCGGACACAGTCCATCGCTGACACGGACACAGTCCATCGCTGACACGGACACAGTCCATCGCTGACCCGGACACAGTCCATCGCTGACCCGGACACAGTCCATCGCTGACACGGACACAGTCCATCGCTGACACGGACACAGTCCATCGCTGACCCGGACACAGTCCATCGCTGACACGGACACAGTCCATCGCTGACACGGACACAGTCCATCGCTGACCCGGACAGGTCTATCTCAGACAAGACAGATCTATCCCTGCCACGGACAGGTCTGAGTTCCATCCCCGACATCTGAGAATTGGGGAATTTTAATTATACAAAACCCCACGAGTTAATTAGTTAGTTATTGTACGTTGCGTTTACTAGGCTTTATTTAGAGGTAGATATGACATTGCCTTTAGGTGTTCACTCTTTATTTAGAGGTAGATATGATGTTGCCTTTAGGTGTTCACTCTTTATTTAGAGGTAGATATGATGTTGCCTTTAGGTGTTCACTCTTTATTTAGAGGTAGATATGACATTGCCTTTAGGTGTTCAATCTTTATTTAGAGGTAGATATGACATTGCCTTTAGGTGTTCAATATTTATTTAGAGGTAGATATGACATTGCCTTTAGGTGTTCAATATTTATTTAGAGGTAGATATGACATTGCCTTTAGGTGTTCACTCTTTATTTATATTGCTTGTCAATGACAAATTGACATATGGGTTTCTTTTAGTAAATGAAGGGACATTGGTAGTCCAGTGAGACGTCTATCATTGAGAAACATGTGCAAGTAAATGAAGGGACGTTGGTAGTCCAGTGAGACGTCTATCATTGAGAAACATGTGCAAGTAAATGAAGGGACGTTGGTAGTCCAGTGAGACGTCTATCATTGAGAAACATGTGCAAGTAAATGAAGGGACGTTGGTAGTCCAGTGAGACGTCTATCATTGAGAAACATGTGCAAGTAAATGAAGGGACGTTGGTAGTCCAGTGAGACGTCTATCATTGAGAAACATGTGCAAGTAAATGAAGGGACGTTGGTAGTCCAGTGAGACGTCTATCATTGAGAAACATGTGCAAGTAAATGAAGGGACGTTGGTAGTCCAGTGAGACGTCTATCATTGAGAAACATGTGCAAGTAAATGAAGGGACGTTGGTAGTCCAGTGAGACGTCTATCATTGAGAAACATGTGCAAGTAAATGAAGGGACGTTGGTAGTCCAGTGAGACGTCTATCATTGAGAAACATGTGCAAGTAAATGAAGGGACGTTGGTAGTCCAGTGAGACGTCTATCATTGAGAAACATGTGCAAGTAAATGAAGGGACGTTGGTAGTCCAGTGAGACGTCTATCATTGAGAAACATGTGCAAGTAAATGAAGGGACGTTGGTAGTCCAGTGAGACGTCTATCATTGAGAAACATGTGCAAGTAAATGAAGGGACGTTGGTAGTCCAGTGCAGTCTGTCATTGAGAAACATGTGCAAGTAAATGAAGGGACGTTGGTAGAGTCCAGTGCAGTCTATCATTGAGAAACATGTGCAAGTAAATGAAGGGACGTTGGTAGTCCAGTGAGACGTCTATCATTGAGAAACATGTGCAAATAACACAATAGATAGCAACAAAACATATAGCTCTGTGTATGTAGACGCAGGGCTTGGAGGTTGAGATACTGCCTGTGTGAGATACTGCCTGGAATTCCACATGTTACGTTCAGTTAACAACCAACCACGGTACAATGTCCGTGGTGAGAAAAGAAAACAGGAAATGCCCCATCTACCCTACCAATCTCAGTTGCCTCCTTGTTGCCTGAGGCCTACTGATATCCACCTGAACTCTCTCGTTTACACTTTCCTCTTTGGCTTGCTACGGCAGACATGCCCTAGGAAGACATTGACTATAAATTCACACTCACACACGCGCGCGCACGCACGCACGCACGCACGCACGCACGCACGCACGCACGCACACACACACACACACACGTACATAAGCAGAATTTGATCTGTGGTTTTACCACCATTTGCCCTGAAAGAGTAGTTTTAAATAACTAATTATTTCTTTCTCCAACAGTCACTTTATATTTCAAGTCCCAGTCAGGGAAAGGGAACAAGACCCAGTCACGGAAAGGGAACAAGTCCCAGTCAGGGAAAGGTAACAAGTTCCAGTCCAGGAAAGGGAACAAGACCCAGTCGGGGAAAGGGAGAGCCACTTACTGAGTCCTCACGATCTGTCTTATCCCGGTCATCTTTTTCGTCGAGGTCCACTGTCTTCTTCGCCTTCTCCTTTAGTTTCCCAAGCTGCTGTTTGCATCTGAACTTTGTCTTAGTGGACGCCATGACTTCTCTGACCTCCACGGTCAAGTGGTCAAACCGTCAGTCACTCGGTCACACCATCAGTCAAGTGGTCACACCATCGCACCCAAGGCTGCAACAGAATAGTACATATCTGACATCCACAGTGTCGTAGAAAACACACAAATGTGCACAGACACTCACATGCTCTCGTGCACACACTGTATGTACATGCGCCTGCATGCACACATGGCTATTAATAGAGCACCTATAGACTTGGCAGCCCACACAGCTCCCTAGGCTGACCGCCCTCATATGTGGGAGGCAGACTCAGTGATACCCCGGGGATGGTACGAATATAGACAGGGCCAGAAACAGCAGTCTGAGTTAGAATTATAGGCCCTCATTGCTGAATGGCCTGAGTGAATATATAGGGCTCCATGCAACTCATTGCTGAATGGCCTGAGTGAATATATAGGGCTCCATGCAACTCATTGCTGAATGGCCTGAGTGAATATATAGGGCTCCATGCAACTCATTGCTGAATGGCCTGAGTGAATATATAGGGCTCCATGCAACTCATTGCTGAATGGCCTGAGTGAATATATAGGGCTCCATGCAACTCAAAGCACGTAGGTTACTGAAATGACAATCATCACATGAAAGTATGTGATTTGCATAGTTCTAGGAAGTTTACCTGTTATTGAAAGTGAGAGTATGTACATACATATGTACTCTCACTTTCAATAACTGGTTTCAATAACAGGTAAACATACATACATACATACATACATACATACATACATACATACATACATACATACATACATACATACATACAAACATACAATCATACAATCATACAATCATACAATCATACGTACGTACGTACATACATACATACATACATACACACATATATATCAGTAACCCCAAATAGGTTACAGAAATGACAAGCTGGTTTGTATAATAGCATCTAGTAGTAGTCTGGGTTATTACCAGTGACCACGCATAAAGTACAACAAAGGTGGATCAAGTCATATTTAAATATGAAGCGCTTTTGTGGGCCATCTAGTACTCAGTACTCATGCCAGCTAACTAACAGTGATCACAGAGAAATATAGAAATGCAGGTTTATTGTAGGGTGTATGGAATCATAATATATATTTAGCAAACTGAAAGGGAAAGTACAAGTTTCATTGGTTAACTGTTAAGCAGCTAGTTGGGGCTTTTGCATGATTACAATGGCCAAACTCTCTTAATGTCTTCATCTGAAAATATAACATTTACATTGATAAACTTCATGTTTTAGTCTTTGCTGTATATAGTATATTTACCATCAAAAATTGTATGAAACGAGAATTTGACCGACTAATCAGTCATGTGGTGAAGACATGTTGTATTTCACCTTCAAAGGTGAAGATTTATTGGCCCATAATCTCTACATAGACTGGTCTTTAATTGCGGTAAAGTGGTCTCTACATAGACTGGTCCTTAAATGCGGTAAAGTGGTCTCTATATATATAGTGGCTCTTAATTGCGGTAAAGTTCCCTCCCCCTCCCCTTCCACATGATTGATTAATCGGTCAAATTCTCGTTTCATACAATTTTTTATGGTAAATATACTATATACAGCAAAGAATAAAACATGAAGTTTATCAATGTAAAATTTTATATTTTTAGATGAAGACATTAAGAGAGTTTGGCCATTTTAATCATGCAAAAGCCCCAACTAGCTGCTTAACAGTTAACCAATGAAACATTGCTGGCTGTATGCCTAGTTCCAGCAGATCTTTTTCTCAAGTCCCAAACTACAGGCCATGCCAAGTCTGATAAAACGGTTGAGCCGTCCAGCAGCAACTGGAGTAATCTAATGCACAGTTGGCATGTTTTCACCAGAACTCAGTGACTGTGTAACTAATTGCCTGCATCATATCACAATGAAAGACTTGGTCTGACGATGAAATATAATTTCACCTTTGCCTCACAACGGATAAAGATAACATGTCTGAAGCAAATGTAGCTGGCGGCAGCAGCGCCTTTTATTTCCAGGGAAAGGCGAGGATCCAGGCTGCTGAATCATATGTTTTCTATGCTACTTAAGTATTTTTAATCTTATTAAAACGTAATTTTAAAAAAACATGAAATAAACATGTATTCAATAAAATTACTTGACAATAACCATGAACAGAGGTAAAATGGTGACCTTTTGTGATAAAAAATGCAACATCATGTGATGTCATTCACACACTAGGGTTTCAACAATATTCACTGTAGCTTGACAACAAACTTACTTAGACTCAATCACTTTGAGCATATTTCTTGTAGTTCTTGATGCAGATGGTATGTCACATAATACATAATTACGTGTAACAAAGTTACGGCATATCAGTGTTAAAATATTATGTAATTTTAGCTACGATACTAATTTGCATTTCATCCATCAGATTGAATAGTTGATTTTGGAGCTTGGCAGGACGTGCAGCTTACTGGAGTGTTTGTGCACATTCCTACTTGGTGACAATAATTAGTACACGTTTTAACGATTCACAAGACACTGTGACTATCCATTCATTCACTGAACTCTAACAAAAACTGCCGTCTTGTAAAACTCCTCCATTTCGTTTATTGCAAAAATGCGTATGGCACGTTATTACTGACTTTGCAAACTGAAAACGCTGGTGGCGACACCGATTCCATAAATAAAGTGTAGCGTAAGTGTATATGCTCCAGCAGTAGGACGTGTCTAGTGTAGTGACCAGTAGTAGGCCCCCCACGGCCAAGTTTAGCATCAGGTAAACCAACCGTACGTGACATAAATTCACAAATATGTCTACACTAGTACAACTTACAAGTTGTATGTGTCCCAATAGGTTTGTCTTAGTTGTACAGTGATAGGGTTCTACGAAACCATCGGCACAAATCTAATGCCGATCACCTGTTCCCATTCACACCCACCCCATCCCCCAGGGCCAGGGCTCGACTCCATATCACCGACGCCAGTGACGGGAAATGGCAGAAAACAACGGCAACTATGCCACATACCTGGACATAACTCTAACCATGGCTCCCTGTGAAACTAACACACGAACACTAGCCGTATTCCGTTGGCGACGATGCGAGCACAACAACTTGTTACGAGCAGCGAGTAGAACTACGATCTGTGATTAAGTGTGCGGGGCTCACCACATGTTGACCGCCGCTGTCAGCGACTCACGCAGCCTCGGAGATCGGAGATGGTGTCCCGCATCTAAGGCCACTGCCAAGACGCAGTTCTTTCATTCAACGTCGGATAAACGAGTTAAGAGTCGCTATACTACGTGTATATATCCCGTCAATGATGTGAAATGTTGTGTGTGAATCCAAAGTTTCGCACAAACTCCAATGATAATCCGATAACTTCAGCATCCACCGATCCACGTCACTCGAGTGACTGCGCCGCGCGCGTAGAGTCCGCGCGAGAAGCGCCTTGCTTTGACGTCATTCAGAGGCGCCTATTTTTTTTACTATAAAAGCTATTGTAGTTGGGCGGGTTTTATTTATTTGTTTATTTATTTATTACACTTTGTATGTAAAATGTTGGTACATGTAGGTATAACATACCAGTTAATGTAATATACATGTATCATGATATAAAGTGTGGATACGCTATAGGGCTGAAACTCCTCGGACTTTTGGCGTCTCTCACTCAGGACTCTAAAATACCAGCATTACCTCCCAGTTTCAGTACAATTAAATTATATGCACTTAAAATGTGCGCGCGTACGTGCGTGCATGTCGCCCGTCCATCCTCCCTTACACAGACTCTCGCCTGTCCGTCGTCTGTTGTCCAGACTATCGCCTGTCCACCAGCCGTTGTTGAGACTGTCGCCTGTAAGTCGTCCGTTGCCCAGAATGTCGCCTGTCCGTCGTCTGTTGTCCAGACTATCGCCTGTCCACCAGCCGTTGTTGAGACTGTCGCCTGTAAGTCGTCCGTTGCCCAGAATGTCGCCTGTCCGTCGTCTGTTGTCCAGACTATCGCCTGTCCACCAGCCGTTGTTGAGACTGTCGCCTGTAAGTCGTCCGTTGCCCAGAATGTCGCCTGTCCGTCGTCTGTTGTCCAGACTATCGCCTGTCCACCAGCCGTTGTTGAGACTGTCGCCTGTAAGTCGTCCGTTGCCCAGAATGTCGCCTGTCCATCAGCCGTTGCCCAGAATGTCGCCTGTTCATCGTCCATTACCCAGACTGTCGCCTGTCCATCGGCCGTTGCCCAGAATGTCGCCTGTCCATCGGCCGTTACCCAGAATGTCGCCTGTCCATCGGCCGTTGCCCAGAATGTCGCCTGTCCATCGGCCGTTACCCAGAATATCGCCTGTCCATCGGCCGTTACCCAGAATGTCGCCTGTCCATCGGCCGTTGCCCAGAATGTCGCCTGTCCATCGGCCGTTACCCAGAATGTCGCCTGTCCATCGTCCGTTGGCCAGAATGTCGCCTGTCCATCGTCCGTTGGCCAGAATATCGCCTGTCCATCGTCCGTTGGCCTGAATATCGCCTGTCCATCATCTGTAGTTCAGACTTGGCAAGCTTTCTTCTTTCGATAAAGGTAACAGGGACACTTTTAATGGTGCGATTTTCCACGAAAGAGCACTTTACTGATACCACTACGGACGATGTCAATACCTCTTTCTTGTCGAACTTTCTTGTCAAACTTGCGCACAGAAATGTTTTGACAAATGAAAATATCGTCAGTACCAACCAAAGCACCCCCAGGGGCCATCACTAAAGTCAGTACCAACCAAAGCACCCCCAGGGGCCATCACTAAAGTCAGTACCAACCAAAGCACCCCCAGGGGCCATCACTAAAGTCAGTACCAACCAAAGCACCCCCAGGGGCCATCACTAAAGTGAGTTACGCTATTTTTTTACTTTTTGAGATCCCCACCTCATGGCGCTGGCCTGTACACCCCCTAAGACTACGTTCGTTTTCAGAGAGACCCCCACCCCCACCAATTATACATACAACTATTTCTCACCAGCTTTGGTGATTTTTGGTGAGTAATTACACTGATGGCGATGCATGATAGTTTCCGCATTACTTTTCTGTTTGAATTCAGATGAAATATAAACAAATCCATCCTTCATGGATTTAACAACATTTAACAAGATTGCCATCCCAAACAACAAGTTCCAGATGGCAAAGTGGACAAGGAAGCCATTGGCTTATCGAGAGTCCAACAATTTTCTCATCTATGTGTAGCCCACCCTTATCAAATATCTGTCAATTCTATTTTTAAACATATTCACACTACTAGCATTAACGCAATCATTTGGCAGTTTGTTCCATTCATTTATCACCCTCTGTGAGAAAGAGTACTTTCTCATGTCCAACCTACACTGCTCCTTAACTAATGCTGCTTTGTGTCCTCTGGTTCTACTGCCTTCTTTAAGTTTGAAGAACATATTCCTATCAACATCCTCATAACCGTTCACTATTTTAAATACTTCTATTTGGTCTCCTCTTAGTCTCCTGGTCTCTAAGTGTTCTCAAACCACATTGTAATAAGCGACTTTCATAACTATGGTCTCTCAATTCTGGAATCATTTTGGTTGCTCTTCGTTGTATTCTTTCTAGCTTGTCTATGTCCTTTTTACGATACGGCCTCCATGCTTGAATACAATATTCCAAATGTGGTCTAACTATTGCTTTGTACAGGGGTACAATTAGCTGTTTCTCCTTATACATGATAGTTCTCCTAATTAGCCCTAGAATTTGATTTCCTTTTGAAGCAGCAATCCCACATTGCTCTGAAACTTTCATGTCAGCACTAAATGTTACTCCTAAGTCCTTTTCTTGTGTAGTTCTACCTAGTACAGCATCCCCCATTTTATATTCTTCATCCATGTTTCCATGTATACATTTGCACTTCCCAAAATTGAATAACATTTGCCATTTTTCTGACCATTTAACTAATTTATCTAGATCATCCTGTAAACTTTGTTTATCTGTATCATTTGTAACCTTTCTGAATACTTTTGTGTCATCTGCAAATTTGAGTACTTTGCTAGATATGTCATCTTCTAGATAATTTATATATATTAAAAACAGTATAGGGCCTAATACTGATCCCTGTGGTACACCACTCAAAACCGATTTCCAGTTTGAAATCTCAATGTCCACTATTACTCTCTGTCTTCTGTGTGTAAGCCACTTTTCTATCCAGTTGATTACATCATTACCATGGGCTTTTAGTTTAAGTATCAATCTTTGGTGTGGCACTTTATCGAAAGCTTTCTGATAATCTAAGTAGACATCCACTGGTGACCCGTCATCTACCCACTTTGTAATTTCTTCAAAAAAACACAAGAGATTGGTTAGACATGACCTTGCTTTTAGGAACCCATGTTGAGATGTATTTATTAAATTATGTTTTACAAGGAATTCCACCATGTGGTCTCTAATTAATGTTTCGAGTAATTTACATATAATTGATGTTAAACTCACTGGTCTGTAATTTTCTGGCTTGTTCCTCGATCCCTTCTTAAATAGTGGCGTAATGTTTGCTTCTTTCCATTCTGATGGAACTATTCCTTCTTCTAGTGACAAGTTAAACAATTTTGCAAGTGGTGTACTAATTTGCTCAACAATTTCCTTAAGCAGTTTTGGTGGTATCCCATCAACTCCAGGTGATTTATTATCTTTCATCTTCTTAATTTTGTTTGCTATCATTACAGGAGTTACAAATAACTGCCCTAAATGTTCTGATTTATTTCCCTCAAATTTAGTAAATGGAACTGGAAGTGAGCTGATATCTTCTGTGGTAAATACTGAGCTGAAATACTCATTCAGGACCTCTGCCATTTGAAACCCCTCTGAAATTATGTTTCCCCTGTTGTTTTCCAGTGGTTCGACCTTATCTCGAACGTTCTGTTTACTACTTACATAAGCATAGAAACTCTTGCTGTCATTTTTTATATTACCTGCCAATTTTTTTTCAAAGGTTCTTTTAGATTTTCTAATTTCAGTTGTAGCTAGGTTAAGTGCCTCTTTGTAATTTGCATAGTCTTCATCCTTTCTGGTACGCCTAAAAACCCTCCACATAGTTTGCTTAAACACTATTTTTCTAATAGCTTCTTTTGACAAGTGTTTCTTTCTAGACCGTTTTCCTTGTTTTTTCAAGGGAACAAATTTATCGATGATACTCTCAATTTCATATTTTAGAATATTCCAACATTCAATTGCGGTCTTATTCATCAGCATGTTATTCCAATCTAGCTTTGCTAAGTATTTTCTCATATCTTTATAGTTACCTTTGTGGAAGTTTCTCCTTTACGTTCTGATTTTACGTTGATGTCAAAATGTATTTGATTGTGGTCACTGTTACCCAATGGTTCATGTATTTTTACATTGTCAACTAATTCTTTTTGTGGTGATAAAACTATATCTAATACATTTTCTCCCCTGGTTGGTACTAGCACGTGCTGAGTAAGGAAGCTCTCCTGAATTAAAAATAAAAATTGTTGGTCATCACCCCCTGTACTCTCTAGAGATTTCCATTGTATGTGTCCATGGTTAAAATCTCCCATTATGATACATTCCCCTTTACTAACTTCCTTTATAGCATTTTGTATTTTTGTGTTATCCGCTTCGTTTATGTTTGGACTTCGGTAAACTAATCCAATAGTTAATTTTGAATTTCCTGAAACTATTTTGCACCAAACAGCTTCATCGTAATCTGCTTCGCTTTCTAATTTTATTTCATAAGCCTGAATAGATTCTTTAACATGTAAAATAACTCCCCCGCCCCTTCTTCCTATTCGATCTCTCCTAAACATTACGTATCCTGTCAATCCTAATGCAGCATCTGTACTGTCTGTGTTGGCCCATGATTCGGTTTAGCCCCTTAATCCTTATTACTAAAGGTCGCATAATAACTTATAGTAAGTTGGTGCAACTGTTCCCTTGTAAAATTGCGCATGAAATTATGTATTAATACTTTAATTACAGTTACCTAGAGTTACGCTGGGGTTTGGCGGAGCCTGCCGCCACTTCCGGTCACGTGACATCACCTACGGCGGCGCCCTATCGAACAGTGACGTCACTCACGAGCGCCACCGGGCGGATATTTTTGGCATTTATGGCGCCACTAGCTGATAAGCTAGAACTCCTTTTCTGAAACCAGCGCTCCTAGTGCCTAGTAACCCATATATTTCGAGCACGCCACCTGGTGTATCAGGACCGCACTATTGAGCGCCTCCCGATGACTAGTTTTGGTACTGGTGGCTCCCATAGCGGATAATCTGGAGCTACTTTTCGTAAAAAACAACGTTCCAGAACACCTGGCGGACCTTCCAGTTGCGCCTGCGCAATGAGACTTCCTATATTTTGCGTGTTGAAATCGTCTATCATCAGCGCATATGTCCATTGCCTATTCGCATTTATATATAAATGATATTGAAAATGTATCAGATATCCTAAATCCTATACTGTTTGCAGATGACACAAGTCTGTTTCATGCTCATACATGCTTCAACACTCTCATCGAAGAGGTAAACATAGAAATACCAAAAATCTTAACATGGTTCCGTACCAACAAACTTTCCCTAAACACCAAAAAGTCAAATTTTATTATATTCACACCAAAAGAAAAAAAATACAATATCAACAGTGCCTTAATACAAGTAGATGGAAACAAAATAAAGCATGTCAAATTCACCAAATTCCTATGGATATTTATAGATGAGCGCTTAAATTGGACAACACATATTGACAACCTATCAAAACAAGTAGCACGGAATGTGGGAATGCTTAACAAATTAAAACATTTTCTTCCTATGTATATAATGAGAACAATTTTATTGTTCATTGATCTTATCACATTTACAATATTACACTCTATTGTGGGAAAATTCATATTGTACAAACTTAAATAAACTAAGAATACTACAGAAGAAAGCTATTAGGATAATCACAAATTCTCATTACATCGCACACACTGATCCTCTATTGGGGTAAGACCACAGTTGACCTTCCTGTTTATTGTTTCACGAATGTAGGGCGTATTAAATTGCGATATGTGAATTTAAAGAATTCATATGATGTGACATAAGTGCAATTGAGCAGGCATATTCACAGGTTTGGTTGTAGAAGCTATTGGCTGTGAAATGGTGCATTTTTTTGAGAGTTTAAAAGGCGGAGGGATTTATGAGAATTTTTCTGCTATGGGCCACGTGGGCGCATGAATACAAGGCTATTTTTGTCAAAATTGATGGGCATCGCACGTCGGGGCGTTTTAAAAGAGCTGGAGGTATGTGATTTTGATAAAACTTGGTCAGCATGTCAAAGAGATGATGGCAGTTGCTGTGAAAAAGTTTCAGAATTTTTAGTCGTCACGTTTTCTTATAATCTCACAAAACGTTAACATGGCCACCAATGCAATTTTCAACTGTGGTCTGACTCCTATTCTCACAGTTAAAACTATTAAAATTGGATGATCTATATAAACATCAACTAGGTATTTTTATGTATAAAGCAGCAAATAACAAACTCCCAGATTCTATGCTTACGAGAATACAAAATATCCACAAACATAATCTAAGAAACCAAAATAGCTATTATATCCAAAACATAAGAACAAACAGCAGGAAATGTACAATAAACTATTCAGGACCAGTATTCTGGAATGCATTACCTAGTAAATTAAAACAGCTTGTGTCCATTAACCAATTTAAAAATTAACTGAAAGAATTGTTACTTTCTAAATATCAATGACTTTACAGTAAACACTGCAAATAAGAAACTTTGTATTTTATTAATTTTCACATGGTGGAGAAGACCATGTGTTTCATGCTTATGTAATATTTAATGTAGTCAGGATCATGTATTACTTAATGTATTCATGCTCACATTTAATGAATACACGACACTTGTGTAGTTAGTGTATTATTTGTTCATATAATTCAAAGTACAAATTATATGTTGATATTTAAGCAACATTTTTGAGACTCAATTTGTATTTGTATAACATATACTTTACATCTACCGCTATTTTAACATGGCAGAAAAAACCATAAAATGTTCATAAAATTCTAATTACAATTTGTACGTACATATTTAAGCAATATTTTTTTACATTATATTGTATTTTACTTGTAATAATGTTGCTTAGTATATGTTTTTGGCTTAAGCCTAAGGAAACAAAATAATTATGTTGATTTATTTCTGGGTGGTCCTCGTCATAAGCCCCGCGGGGGTTCTAGAGGATCTCCTTGGTTGCTCCGCTATTTGTATAATCTCTGACTCATATCATATTGTAAGTATCTTAAAATGTATGTGTAACCAAAGTTATTTATTCATATATAGGGGAGGGGGGAGTATGCGGCCTGTTTTAGTCATAACAAAAAAGCGCGCCATGCCATCCCAATTGTTACCCTTAGAGCCACTGACGTATTCCGCTGCCACTGGCGTTTTCGGAGTCACTTCAAGTTGCGCATGCGCAACGTGGCCTATAGATAACTTCCTAGGACGGTTTCTTGTAGTTGGTATGCTAGCGTGTGAAATTACAAAAAACTTGTAACATAAAATTATGTTACATGCATGCAGTAGCGTCAATGGCTATTTATGTATGTGGCGGTCTATTTGACGTTATCTTTTATTCTATTGCACCTAACCAGGTATAACACCATGCAGAAACGCTTCGACGCTATTTAAGTATCGTTTTTATATGCATTCTGCCACATCCAGTGTATTTTTGGTCAATAGCGACGCTGTTCTACAAAATACCATGCCTTAGAAGAGACCACTTCAGAAAGCTATTAACATAAGAAGAAGCTGTTTACGTTTGCACTATCGTTGTCTGCATGGACCCATCGTATTATTGACGACTAAGTGTTTCTGCACTGCTACTTACCTGGTTAAATGCGATAAAATTCATGTAAAAACTATGCTTAGATAGCGTAGAAGCGTTTCTGCACGGTTTTATACCTGGATAAATGCAATGGAATAAAAGACACGGTTAAATAGACCGCCACATACACAAATAGCCACTGACTCTACTATAAATATAATTTTATTCTACTAATTTTAATAACTTCATACGCTAGCATACCAACTACAAGAAACCGTCCTCGGATGTTATCTATTGGCCACATTGCGAATGCGCAACTGGAAGTGGCTCCGAAAACGTAAGTGGCAGCGGGAAAAGTCAGTGGCAGCGGGAAACGCCAGTGGCAGCGGGAAACGTCAGTGGCAGCGAAATACTCCAATGGCTCTAAGGGTAGCAATTTCGTGTGGTGGCATGTCGGCGGTTTTTTTATATGTTTAAAACAGGTCGCATACGTTTCCCCCCTAGATATCACCATTTCGGGAAGGGGATAGTTGCATATGTGCAATGGACACACACCCGCTGGGCGATGGTAGACGTTGGTCTTCGCTGTCTTCTCGCCGCAGCCAAGGTAGACGGCGCGTCGGATACCCCGGACGCGGTAGCGCTCTCGCTCAACAATATTTGTAACATCATTACATTTGGGACATCCTGTGTCATTATGATAAAAGTTTAAAGTTAATTCGAATTAAATCGTATAAACTGATAAAAGTCCACTCTTATTTTATGAATTAGCTAAATGCCCGGATGATATATTAATTAGCTATTTATGTATGCGCCCAGAATCTGGGTGTATACCTAATTTCCGTCACAATGAGTACACCCCTTTGCATCCAGGCGAAGATGTGTGCGACAAACGGTTGCGCTACAGCGCGGAGCCTGGATAATCGAGGTTAGCCTCAGAGGCGTCATCCCGTTGTTACCAACTGTTACCACTCCATTTCTACAGGCGTTCCCGTGAAGCGTTCCCGTGAAGCGTTCCCAAGAAGCGTTCCCGTGAAGCGCCAGCAGCAATCAGCGTCATTATCGAGATTCTACACTAAAACCTTTTTGTCTGATTTAAGTTTTTAGTCTGGCAGTTGTGTGAATAATAAAAAAGTTAAGTTAATTCGAATTAGCCAAATGCCCATATTACATCATAATTAGCTAACTGTGCATGCGACCAGAATCTGGGCATATACATAATTTTTGTCAAAATGAAAAGTACACATTGTATCCATGCGATTGTGTGTGCGACAAACGGTGGCGCCACAGCACGGGAGCCTGGATAATCGAAGTTACATGCATGTATGCACAGGTTAAATGTTTGGTTACGAGACATGCGCCTCTACCCTACGCCTGGTGAAGGGGTATGTATTTGTGTACCCATTATTTGTCGAACATAGTGGCAATTTAAAATAACTGAAATGCTTCGTGTATGCTGAGTTTCCTTTAGCACACTGTATTTCAAACAAGCAAAACGTGAGTCTGGACGCCTGTCAGTGGGCGTGGCCTGTGAGATGTGACCACTGTGGCAATCGCAAGGTGGCAGCACCTTTATTAACCCCCTAGTTATCTCACAAATTACTAGATGGCAGCATATTACCGTTCTACGTTCTGCCGCAAATATAAATTAAGTTGGTTCGTAACTCAGAGCGAAACAAAAGTCATGGTTTTCGGCCTATGCACCTATAAGAGTTACCAAGACATAACCATTTGTAACTACAATTAAGAATATCACGCTAGTAATTTAGTAGGAAACCCTCGTTGGCCACACGGCATCTTAATTTCATGGACATGGGCTGTGCCAGACTGTTAGACAGCCCTACGTCACGAGTGAGGTATTCTGGCAATATTCGTTCGCCGTATGACTTTTTTTGTATACACCTTTTCCTTTTCCTTTGCTTGCCAATAGGATATGACATTTAGTAGCAAGTATTTACAAAAACCACGAGTACTACTTCAAGTGCGCATTGTGTATACGATGACGGTTCACGAGTACTACTTGAGTGCGCATTGTGTATACGATGACGGTTCACGAGTACTACTTGAGTGCGCATTGTGTATACGATGACGGTTCACGGTGGGGACTCTGCAGAGACGGTTTCATGCACTCTGTAACGAATCTTTGTAGGTGTGCATGAAACCTATTGTGTGATGTATAATTGTTGCTATGTGAACTTTATCCATTATGGAGGAAGGAACTAGTGCATGATTAACTCTACAAACCCATTGCAAGGCATCAGGCATTTCAATTGTTAATTGTTAATTTGTTAATTTAATTAACTCAATTAAGTTAATTTAATGTAATTAATTAACTTTACCAGAAAGGCTAGATTAATTTAATTAAATTAATTAACTTCACCAAAAGGGGTTAATTTAATTGACAAATTCCCAATTGACTCTCAATTAAGTGTTCATTTAATAGTTGGTATTACTGGATAGTTCACACCCATGTTACCCAGGCATTTCCAAAAGGCCTGCAGTCACTATTCCAGTCATTAGGCTGACAGAGATCAGGTTAAGGCATGTGTGAATGGGAGGGAGAACCTCACAGAACACTAATACTGTCTGTCCCAACTGGAGTGGGCTGGTCATTCAGGCACCTGTGAATTGGAAGGAAGGCCTAGACAATAGAATATCCTCTGGTAGTGTGATAAGTTGATGACAAATGATGGCTTCTGCAAATCCGCCTAAAGTAAACATGTTTGGCTGCAACTTGCAGCCAAATGGACATATGCATTAGATTATGTATGTATATTTTGTTGTACATCTGCAAGTGTATATTATATATTTAAAAAAAAACCTGTATATTGTGGACACCTGGCTATTGTGGAAACCTGTCTATTATGGATGCATGTATATTGTGGACACATGCATATTATGTACACCTGTCTATTATGGACACCAATATATTGTGGACACATTCTTAGACAAACTATACAATAATGTGCATGGACATTTAGTACTAAGATATGTTCTGACACAACTGTTACCAACAGATGCTAGTTCCATTGAACAAATAAATAAAAAAAATTTTAATGTACCTTTGGTAAATCACCAAAGCCAATGAGTAGTTCTATCATACTATATAGCTGTATGTTCAGTTGTATGTTCAGCAGTATGTACAGCTGTATGTTCAGTTGTATGTTCAGTTGTATGTTCAGCAGTATGTACAGCTGTATGTTCAGTTGTATGTTCAGTTGTATGTACAGCTGTATGTTCAGCTGTATGTACAGCTGTATGTTCAGCTGTATGTTCAGCTATATGTTCAGCTGTATGTACAGTTGTATGTTCAGTTGTATGTTCAGTTGTATGTTTAGCTGTATGTACAGTTGTATGTTCAGTTGTATGTTCAGTTGTATGTACAGCTGTATGTACAGTTGTATGTACAGCTGTATGTTCAGCTGTATGTACAGCTGTATGTTCAACTGTATGTTCAGCTGTATGTACAGCTGTATGTTCAGTTGTATGTACAGTTGTATGTACAGCTGTATGTTCAGTTGTATGTTCAGTTGTATGTACAGCTGTATGTTCAGCTGTATGTTCAGTTGTATGTACAGCTGTATGTACAGCTGTATGTTCAGCTGTATGTACAGTTGTATGTACAGCTGTATGTTCAGTTGTATGTTCAGTTGCATGTTCAGTTGTATGTACAGCTGTATGTTCAGTTGTATGTTCAGTTGCATGTTCAGTTGTATGTTCAGTTGTAAGTACAGCTGTATGTTCAGTTGTATGTACAGTTGTATGTTCAGTTGTATGTTCAGTTGTACGTTTAGTTGTATGTTCAGTTGCATGTTCAGTTGTATGTTCAGTTGTATGTACAGCTGTATGTTCAGTTGTATGTACAACTGTATGTTCAGTTGTATGTTCAGTTGTATGTTCAGTTGTATGTTCAGTTGTATGTTCAGTTGTATGTACAGTTGTATGTTCAGCTGTATGTTCAGCTGTATGTACAGCTGTATGTACAGCTGTATGTTCAACTGTATGTTCAGCTGTATGTACAGCTGTATGTACAGCTGTATGTTCAACTGTATGTTCAGCTGTATGTACAGCTGTATGTTCAGTTGTATGTACAGTTGTATGTACAGCTGTATGTTCAGTTGTATGTTCAGTTGTATGTACAGCTGTATGTTCAGCTGTATGTTCAGTTGTATGTACAGCTGTATGTACAGCTGTATGTTCAGCTGTATGTACAGTTGTATGTACAGCTGTATGTTCAGTTGTATGTTCAGTTGCATGTTCAGTTGTATGTACAGCTGTATGTTCAGTTGCATGTTCAGTTGTATGTTCAGTTGTAAGTACAGCTGTATGTTCAGTTGTATGTACAGTTGTATGTTCAGTTGTATGTTCAGTTGTATGTTCAGTTGTATGTTCAGTTGCATGTTCAGTTGTATGTTCAGTTGTATGTACAGCTGTATGTTCAGTTGTATGTACAGCTGTATGTTCAGTTGTATGTTCAGTTGTATGTTCAGTTGTATGTTCAGTTGCATGTTCAGTTGTATGTTCAGTTGTATGTACAGCTGTATGTTCAGTTGTATGTACAGCTGTATGTTCAGTTGTATGTTCAGTTGTATGTTCAGTTGTATGTTCAGTTGTATGTTCAGTTGTATGTTCAGTTGTATGTTCAGCTGTACGTACAGCTGTATGTTCAGCTGTATGTACAGTTGTATGTACAGCTGTATGTTCAGCTGTATGTACAGTTGTATGTATAGCTGTATGTTCAGCTGTATGTTCAGTTGTATGTACAGCGGTACAAACAGCTGTATTAAGAAAACAAAGTCAGTTTTACCAAAGTGTCAACTCCGTAAGTTTTTAAGAGAGGTGACACCATTTTTAGAAGAATCTTAAGCAGCAGCATTAAACTAACACTTCTTATACCAAGAAGAACCAAGAAATCTAAGAACCATTGTTATCATCAATTTTACAAAATATATCTTTCAAAATGTGTGGGTTAAATATGTGATCAAGAGATGGCACCTCAGCAACATTAATCATTATCTACACAAACAGTTATTGAAGACCAACATTAATTATGTTAAGGTTTGGTCAACGCCATAATTAGAATCCTGCCCTTGAAACTGCCAGTGTTGTTTCTGTGGCGTCCAAGTCGCACAAGTTTCCCATTCTTTATTATCTTCAGATATGACACGTTTTCGGAAAACCCCAATGCAAATTCTTTTAAAGTCAAACCATATTTTCCAGAATTTATTATGTATTAGTTGTTGCGATATTTGCTAGCTTTTATTGCACCATACATACTAATCCCATAAAGTTTCCCCCTCAATTGAGTCAATTCATTCAGTCCATCACGTATCAGGCTAATACCGTGTAACCTCGTTTATTCGCACACTTCGGTTGCCAAGGGATTTGACTGGATTAACAAAGTGTGTGAATTGGTGAATCGCGGAATAATGAAGCAATTTACAGAGTGTCAAGATTTATTCACACACAAAGACAAGTGGATTACTGCACATTTGGTTTAATAAATTTAACAGAGTGCACATTTTGTTAAAATCATCGGAACAATTGACTGATCGAGTATCTCGAGAAAGTGTGGATAGCCTTTTGTCATAGTATGTAGCCTTTTGTCATAGTATGTAGCCTTTTGTCATAGTGTATAGCGGTGCTACTTATTTGTAAAACCTTTTAAACCATGGTAAGATGTTGGCATCATTCCATTCAAAAACACCACTCCCTCTATTAATGACAAATTGAACACACTCTTGCAAGTGGCATATTAATTTGTTCTACTGTTTCCATTTGTAGTTTTGGTGGCATTCCATCCACTGCAGTGATTTATTATCCTTTACTGCCTAGCTATCATTTCTGTAGTCACAATTAAATGCCCTAAAAGTCTGGTTTAGCATCTGGAACTGGTAGTGAACTAATATCTTCTTTGATTTGTCCGAAACGGTGAACCATGACAAATTGTTTCTAGTTGTCAGTGTGTGTTGACAATACATACATGTCAACAATGCTGTGCCTAGGGGCAAATCACGCTCCTCTGAAAGACTTACATTGACCAAGAAATAAATACAAAACTGAGGCTTAAGTGGCATTATCTACCTGATTAACATGTCTATGCAGTACACCCGCACTAAACCATGAGCCATTGCAGCCAGCTACTAACTAGTTGTAACAGCTAACGCTATCTCTAAAACACTGCGCTTGCTACGATCACAAATATGCAACAACTAGAACATAGAGATCGAGGGACCAGTACAAGTGTCAAACACTTCCGTGTCATCCCAACCGTCAAAACTACTTACAGAGACATACCTGTGCGAACCATCAATGGTGCAAATACCATAAACCTGGTGCAAGTAAAATCTCCATTAGGCAGGGATAAGCGGACCTCAGTAGAAGCCCGCAGTGGGTATAATAAGCCCGCAGTGGGTATAGTAAGCCCGCAGTGGGTATAATAAGCTGAATGAGTTGCGATTCATCATGAATGATCCAAAACGTGAAGCAGACGTGTTGGGCATCACAGGAACTTGGCTGAACTCGACCTACAGTCGGTTGCAATCAACGGATATAAAACAGAGAGAAGATATAGGACCATTGGAAGGGGTGGAGGCGTGACTGTCTATCTCCATGATGCTGCGGCATATTCTCATAGACCAGATCTGGAGGCTGGAGGATATCTAGGTGGAAATAAAGTTTTCTTGCTCAAAGGATATGCTGTTGGGAACAATTTACAGACGACAAGACAATGCCAATATCAGCAACTGATGCCAACTGATGGAACACGCGTTAGAAACAGCACAAAGTGAGGACAAAGAGATTATAATGATGGGTGATATAAACATCCATTTTGCGGGAGGTGTAGCCTGCAACGATGAATGACAACCTGTTGTGGAATCATCTCAGCTGACACAGGTCATTACATCACCAACCCGTGTTACTGTGACAACTGAAACACTGATATACCACATGTATACAACACATCCTGAACACGTTCGGGCCAGCAACGTTGGTTTCTTGTCTGCCAGCGATCACCACCCAGTTATAATGTTACGGAAGCACAACTCTTCAAAAACTGACACGATGTCACTGATTTCATACCGATCATGTACAAACTTTGACTCAGACAATTTCATATATGATCGACTGCACGTGCCCTGGTCAGATATTGAAAAATGTACTGACGTTGATGTTGCACTGGATACATGGATGACATTGTTTATTGGTGTGTGTGTGTGACAAACATGCACCAGTCAAGCGCAGAAACGTAAAGCACAAGAAACATTCTGACTGGCTTACAAGAAACAGCCTGACTGGCTCACAAGAAACAGCCTGACTGGCTCACAAGAAACAGCCTGACTGGCTCACAAGAAACTGCCTAACTGGCTCACAGGAAACAGCCTGACTGGTTCACGAGAAACAGCCTGGCTGGCTCACAAGAAACAGCCTGACTGGCTCACAAGAAACTGCCTAACTGGCTCACAAGAAACAACCTGACTGGCTCACAAGAAACAGCCTGACTGGCCCACAAGAAACAGGCTGACTGGCTCACATGAAACTGCCTGGCTGGCTCACAGGAAACAGCCTGACTGGGTCACAGGAACCAGCCTGACTGGCTCACAAGAAACAGCCTGACTGGCTCACAAGAAACTTCCTAACTGGCTCACAAGAAACAACCTGACTGGCTCACAAGAAACAGCCTGACTGGCTCACAAGAAACAGCCTGACTGGCTCACAAGAAACTTCCTAACTGGCTCACAAGAAACAACCTGACTGGCTCACAAGAAACAGCCTGACTGGCTCACAAGAAACTGCCTGACCGGTTCACAAGAAACAGCCTGACTGGCTCACAAGATACAGCCTGACTGGCTCACAAGAAACAGTCTGACTGGCTCACAAGAAACAGTCTGAGTGGCTCACAGGAACCAGCCTGACTGGCTCACAAGAAACAGTCTGACTGACTCACAGGAGACATCGTTGCAGCTATGCGAATCAGAGACGAACACAACTCACATGGCCTGTGGGAATATTACAAGATCTGGAGAAATAATATCAACAAATGATTGTGCCAAGATATCATTCTACCAACGCGCTATCGAAGAAAACACCAACAATCCCAAGCAGTTGTGGGCACACATTCGATACCTCTGTCCACGTGATGCAACACCCACCCTCTGTCCACGTGATACAACACCCACCCTCTGTCCACGTGATACAACACCCACCCTCTGTCCACGTGATACAACACCCACCCTCTGTCCACGTGATACAACACCCACCCTCTGTCCACGTGATACAACACCCACCCTCTGTCCACGTGATACAACACCCACCCTCTGTCCACGTGATACAACACCCACCCTCTGTCCACCTGATACAACACCCACCCTCTGTCCACCTGATACAACACCCACCCTCTGTCCACGTGATACAACACCCACCCTCTGTCCACGTGATACAACACCCACCCTCTGTCCACGTGATACAACACCCACCCTCTGTCCACCTGATACAACACCCACCCTCTGTCCACCTGATACAACACCCACCCTCTGTCCACGTGATACAACACCCACCCTCTGTCCACGTGATACAACACCCACCCTCTGTCCACGTGATACAACACCCACCCTCTGTCCACGTGATACAACACCCACCCTCTGTCCACGTGATACAACACCCACCCTCTGTCCACGTGATACAACACCCACCCTCTGTCCACCTGATACAACACCCACCCTCTGTCCACGTGATACAACACCCACCCTCTGTCCACCTGATACAACACCCACCCTCTGTCCACCTGATACAACACCCACCCTCTGTCCACGTGATACAAAACCCACCCTCTGTCCACGTGATACAACACCCACCCTCTGTCCATGTGATACAACACCCACCCTCTGTCCACGTGATAAAACACCCACCCCACTGGTCATCAGGGATGGTGAACAAGAGCTCACAGATCCAAGCGAAATCGCAAACACATTCAATGAACATTTAACATCCACAGCAACCAATACACCTACAACTCTGTCTCACTCCGAGTTCCACTTTGAGCAATTCTGTCAGTTGACCATTGATGACGACTGCACATTCAACATTATCATACATGGCGTCAATCAATGATGTAATCTTGTGGTCCACCCAAGTATACATCGACATTTTTCACAATGCGCCTCTCCAGATAATACCAAATGCTGCCTTGAAATCCACAACAATGAAATATATATTCATGTGAAATATAGTGTAAGACTCTAACTTCTCGGTCGTATTTGTGTAATGTTACTGTAGTTCACCATCACTTTCTTTCCTCCATCGCTATCCTTTGGCATTTTGTTGGCACCGATCAACCTTTCGGGTATATCATAGATGACAGCTTTGATTCGAGCTCCGTGATTAATGTCAAGAGAACAGCCAGTGACCACTGCATACCAGGCATCCTCGTCTCTGCCGTTGTACCAACCGTGCGGGTGTTAAATCTCCACCAACCCGCACACGCACTGACCGGACACACTGACACGTTGCGATAGCGCCTCCACTTAGTGTGTCAATGTGTTGTCCGGGTGCACGCCCTTAGACGCGTTGTCCGGGTGCACGCCCTTAGATGTGTTGTCCGGGTGCACGCCCTTAGATGGGTTGTCCGGGTGCACGCCCTTAGATGGGTTGTCCGGGTGCATGCCCTTAGACGCGTTGTCCGGGTGCACATCCTTAGATGTGTTGTCCGGGTGCACGTCCTTAGATGTGTTGTCCGGGTGCACGTCCTTAGACTCCTTAGACGCGTTGTCCGGGTTCACGCACTTAGATTCGTTGTCCGGGTGCACGCCCTTAGACGCGTTGTCCGGGTGCACGCCCTTAGACTCGTTGTTCGGGTGCACGCCCTTAGACTCGTTGTCCGGGTGCACGCCCTTAGACTCGTTGTCCGGGTGCACGCCCTTAGACGCGTTGTCCGGGTGCACGTCCTTAGATTCGTTGTCCGGGTGCACACCCTTAGACGCGTTGTCCGGTTGCACGCCCTTAGACGCGTTGTCCGGGTGCACGCCCTTAGATTCGTTGTCCGGGTGCACACCCTTAGACGCGTTGTCCGGGTGCACGCCCTTAGACGCGTTGTTCGGGTGCACACCTTTATATGTGTTGTCTGGGTGCACGTCCTTAGATTCGTTGTCCGGGTGCACGCCCTTAGACGCGTTGTCTGGGTGCACGCCCTTAGACTCGTTGTCCGGTGCACGCCCTTAGATTCGTTGTCCGGGTGCACGCCCTTAGACGCGTTGTCCGGGTGCACGTGCTTAGATGCGTTGTCTGGGTGCACGCCCTTAGACGCGTTGTCCGGGTGCACGCCCTTAGACGAGTTGTCCGGGCGCACGTCCTTAGATTCGTTGTCCGGGTGCACGCCCTTAGACGCGTTGTCCGGGTGCACGCCCTTAGACGCGTTGTCCGGGTGCACGCCCTTAGACGCGTTGTCCGGGTGCACGCCCTTAGATTCGTTGTCCGGGTGCACGTCCTTAGATTCGTTGTCCGGGTGCACGCCCTTAGATTCGTTGTCCGGGTGCACGCCCTTAGACGCGTTGTCTGGGTGCACGTCCTTAGATTCGTTGTCCGGGTGCACACCCTTAGACGCGTTGTCCGGGTGCACGCCCTTAGATTCGTTGTCCGGGTGCACGTCCTTAGATTCGTTGTCCGGGTGCACGCCCTTAGATTCGTTGTCCGGGTGCACGCCCTTAGACGCGTTGTCCGGGTGCAGGCCCTTAGACGCGTTGTCCGGGTGCACGTCCTTAGATTCGTTGTCCGGGTGCACGCCCTTAGATTCGTTGTCCGGGCGCACGTCCTTAGATTCGTTGTCCGGGTGCACGCCCTTAGATTCGTTGTCCGGGTGCACGCCCTTAGACGCGTTGTCTGGGTGCACGTCCTTAGATTCGTTGTCCGGGTGCACACCCTTAGACGCGTTGTCCGGGTGCACGCCCTTAGATTCGTTGTCCGGGTGCACGTCCTTAGATTCGTTGTCCGGGTGCACGCCCTTAGATTCGTTGTCCGGGTGCACGCCCTTAGACGCGTTGTCCGGGTGCAGGCCCTTAGACGCGTTGTCCGGGTGCACGCCCTTAAACGCGTTGTCCGGGTGCACGCCCTTAGACGCGTTGTCCGGGGCACGCCCTTAGACGCGTTGTCCGGGTGCACGTCCTTAAACGCGTTGTCCGGGGCAGTCCAGAGATTCGAATCGCTTCGTCCGCTCGTGAGATTGTAAATGCTGACCACGATGACCGTGTACAAGACGACGACCTGACACAGTCGTTACCGCAAAGTTACCGCAAAGACGCCAGCAACGCGACTGACTACTGACTTGACTTCCCGTGTCCAGGGCGTCCGGAGTGTCCAGCTACACCTCTTACGACTCATCCATCGCAGCACGACTGACGAGTCCACCGCCGCGTGAATATCCTTCATGCTCCACGAGCTTTGGTGTGTGTGTGTGTGTGTGTGTGTGTGTGTGTGTGTGTGTGTGTGTGTGTGTGTGTGTGTGTGTGTGTGTGTGTGTGTGTGTGTGTGTGTGTGTGTGTGTGTGTGTGTGTGTGTGTGTGTGTGTGTGTGTGTGTGTGTGTCTCTCTCTCTCTCTCTCTCTCTCCCTCTCTCTCTCTCTCTCTCTCTCTCTCTCTCTCACCAAGTTCCTCGACCGACACCGGGTCGGGTAACCCTTCCACAAACTCCACATTCCGGGTCGTCTCAAACCGCATCGACTGACACCGGGTCGGGTAACCCTTCCACAAACTCCACATTCCGGGTCGTCTCAAACCGCATCGACCGACACCTGGTCGGGTAACCCTTCCACAAACTCCACATTCCGGGTCGTCTCAAACCGCATCGGCCGACACCTGGTCGGGTAACCCTTCCACAAACTCCACATTCCGGGTCGTCTCAAACTGCATCGACCGACACCGGGTCGGGTAAGCCTTCCACAAACTCCACGTTCGGACCGGCGATAATAGGGGAGAGTTGCCGGGATTGGCCCAGTTCCTCGATCGGACCAGTGCTGTATATTCCATGTTACTGTATACCGTGGCATCCTCTATCGAGTATGTCATTCATCAGTGGCATTTCGGATGACATGGTAAGTTTCGACGAAATAGCAGTACTTTTTAAATATTTATCACCGAAAGTATGTTTTCTATGTCCCCGACATAATAATCCGGCCGTGATCAGTCATGAGTACAACACCCTTGTGTGTCCATCAAGAGTATAGGAGCCCAACGTATGTGGCGATAATAAGAATTTTAAAATTGATGTCGTCTGCTTGTGATGACAATGCAATATTTTTAAGACGTGAAAGTCCACGATTGGACCACTGCAGTTGCCACAATTGGACCAGTGACGCACATAAGGGTATGCCATCATTAGATGTGTGTGTAATTATTCCAACACAGTTTATTGATTACCATAAAGTAATAATTATTAGACAAGGAAGCAATTATAATAATGCAAATAAAGGAAGTTGCTAAGTGGTCCAATCGAGGGAACTTGTAACATAACACATTTGGTCACAGGCAAATTTACATTGTTTCGGACTAACAAAGACTTTATTTTAGGGTTTACATAAATTTAGTGCCATGGTCATATATAATCTTGTTTGTTCCCTTCCAAAAACAAGGAAAACGGTGTAGAAAGAAACACTTGTCAAAAGAGGCTATTAGAAAAATAATGCTAAAACAAACTATGTGGAGGGTTTATAGGCGTACCAGAAAGGACGAAGACTATGCAAAATACAAAGAGGCACTTAATGCAGCTACAACTGAAATCAGACAATCTAAAAGAAGCTATGAGCAAAAACTAGCATGTAACATAAAAAATGACAGCAAGAGTTTTTATGCATATGTCAGGAGTAAACAAAACGTACAAGACAAGGTTGGACCTCTAGAAGACAGTGCTGGAAATATAATATCACAGGGGTTTTTAATGGCGGAAGACCTAAATGGTTACTTCAGTTCAGTGTTTACCAAAGAAGATATTAGTTCATTACCAGTTGCTGATGCTAAATTTCAGGGGGCTAAATCTGACTATTTAGGTCCGTTAGTTGTAACTCCAGAATTGGTAGCTAAGAAAATAAAGGCTATGAAGGATAACAAATCACCGGGAGTGGATGGGATTCCTCCAAAATTACTAATGGAAACAGTAGAACAAATCAGTATACCACTTGCAAGAGTATTCAACTTGTCATTAAAAGAGGGAGTTGTTCCGTTTAAATGGAAAGAAGCAAACATCATACCATTATTTAAAAAGGGTTCGAGAAATAAGTCAGAGAATTATAGACCAGTGAGTTTAACGTCAGTGATTTGTAAATTATTAGAAAGGTTAATTAAAGACCATATGGTGGACTTCCTCGTTAAGCATAAATTATTAAATTCATCTCAACATGGATTCCTTAAAGCGAGGTCATGCTTAACAAATATGTTATGTTTTTTGGAAGAAATCACTAAGTGGATAGACGTGGGATCGCCAGTAGATATTATCTACTTAGATTTTCAGAAAGCTTTTGACAAAGTGCCACATCAAAGATTACTACTTAAATTAAAAGCCCATGGTATCGGGGATAGCATAACTGACTGGATAGAACAATGGCTGACTGACAGAAGACAACGAGTTGTAGTAGGTGGAGAAGTTTCAAATTGGAAATCGGTTTTGAGTGGGGTACCTCAAGGATCAGTATTAGGACCTATATTATTCTTAATTTATATCAATGACTTGGACGACAGTATAACAAGTAACGTACTGAAATTTGCGGATGACACAAAACTGTTTAGAAAAGTTAATACTGATGGTGATAAACAACATTTACAAAACGATCTAGACAGATTAGTGAAATGGTCTGAGAAATGGCAGATGTTGTTCAATTTTGGGAAATGTAAATGCCTACATACAGGACATAGGAACTTGAATGTAAACTATAAAATGGGAGATACTGTTCTGGGTACTACTGTAAAAGAAAAGGACTTAGGAGTTACATAAGCGCTGATATGAAAGTTTCAGAGTGTGGTATTGCAGCTTCAAAGGGCAATCAAATTCTTGGATTGATTAGAAGAAACATAACATACAAGGGAAAAAAGTTAATTATACCTCTTTATAAAGCAATAGTTAGACCTCATTTAGAATACTGTATACAAGCATGGGTACCATATCGTAAGAAGGATATAGATACGCTTGAACGCATACAAAGGAGAGCAACTAAAATGATTCCAGAACTGAGAGACCTTAGTTATGAAGAACGCCTGAAAGAATGTGGTTTAACAACTCTAGAGACAAGGAGGTTAAGAGGAGATCAGATTGAAGTTTTTAAGATATTGAATGGGTATGAAAATATTGATAGAAATATGTTTTTCTCACTCAATAAGGATAGCAGAACTAGAGGACATGAGGTAAAATTAGTAAAGGATCAATGTAGATTGGACATCAGGAAGCACTCGTTCTCACAGAGGACAATAAATGAATGGAACAAATTGTCTACAGATTGTGTAACTGCTAGCAGCATGAATATGTTTAAAATCAAGGTTGACACATATATCAGGAGGGCGGGCTATAAGTAGATGAACATTGTTGGACTCTCGATAAGCCAATGGCTTCCTTGTCCACTTGCCATCTGGGCCTTTGGCTTGGATGGCAAATCTTGTTAAATCTTGTTAAATCGGAAGAGGATGAAAATAGAGTTGACAAATGTTGGAGTTCCGGGGGCAAAGACCACGTGACCCACACAAAGAATTTGGTTGCAACTGATATGGCTCGGGAAGCTGGAGTGGTCATATGGTCTCACTTCCGCTACACATGACTCACCGATTCCAGACTTTGGACGGGGCCTTTTTCGGAACGTTTGGAAATGATGCGTTGAGGATGTGGATGAGAGAACATGTAGGCAGACCAGTAACAATGTGGCAGGTCGCCGAAATTCTTAATGTGGCGTACAGAAAAGCGGCATTCGTCCAGAATGCTGTTAGTGGCTTCAGGAAGGGAGGTCTGTGGTAATTGACCATAGACGTATTCCAAGACTCCGACTTCGCAGCTGCTACAGTAACTAATGTAATCACGGAAGCTGCAGAAGAGCACAACCCTATGCCACCTCTGACACCAGTTGTTGCAGCTCCAGCACTGACAGATGTTGCCATGGAAGCTGTACCAGAGTTATGCCCACCGAAGAAAGAAACTAGCTAAACAAAGCAAAGTCGGACTGGAGATAGCTAGGCCTACACCCACCCAAGAGCCCAGTACTTCTAAGACCTCTGCAACTCAATCGAGAGCACACAACAGTTCTGATCAACCTAAACCTAGTCGATTGCAGCTCATCAAGGACATCAACGGCTGCAGAACTGGTCAATGGTGCACCATTTTGTACAATGGTAAAATCTACCCAGGCATAATGCGAAGAGTCATGGATGTGATGAAAGAAACTGTGGCGGTGCAGTGCGTGTAAAGTGTGGGATAGAACAGGTCCCGATAGCCTCTGAAGGATGACACAGCAGTATACGAATTGCAGTTGACACTATGCAGGCATATTGCAACGAGTAATGGATGTGATGAAATACTCTGTGGTGCCAGTGCATGCAATTGCGAGACAGAACATGTTGTGGTTGGCTCTAAAGGATGTCGATCATTTCCGCTAGCCTATTCCGGAGCCATTGACAGAACACTATGAACATCAGGCCCAGTTAATATTTCACGACTATTGATTAATTTTATGTTTCTAACGAACACTGAATCTGAATATCCCACTGCAGTTGTTGTATGTGGGTGCATCACAGAGGCCGATCACGGTTATTAATGTGACGTTTGGGGTGTGCGCAGCGCATTCGGATGAATATAATATAAAATAAAATACTTTATAAAACATAGTTAAAAGAATAAAAACATGGAGAAGGTTGCCAGCCGTTTAATGCAACCCTCTGCCTCCTAACTGCAAATGAAAAGGCGTTGGGTGTGGGCAGGTTGATGATGTCATCTGTGAGGGTGTTCCATTCGATGACGGTCTTTACAAAGTATGAGCCTCTATATTGGTCAGTCTTGGTATTTTGAAGCAGCGGCTGTTGTTGTTAGCTTGACTTTTTAGAATGTTGTGAGTTTCGTACCCCTCGTAGGTGGTGGCCGGGTCGGATCCTCGTAGGTGGTGGCCGAGTCGGATCCTCGTAGGTGGTGGCCGGGTCGGATCCTCGTAGGTGGTGGCCGGGTCGGATCCTACGTCTGTTTATATTGGTTGCTGTGAGGAAGGCGTCAGCAGGTAGGGCTGGGACCAGGCCTTTTGCTATCCTGTACAGCATTGACAGCCTAAGTTGCCTGCGTCGTTCTTCCAAGGGTGGTAGGTCGATGAAGTCAAACATCCTGCCAATGCATCCAGGTTCCCGAGATCTGTGGTCTCTAATGATGAAGCGTGCAGCCTGACGTTGAATGCGTTCAAGCTTTTCTGTATCTTGTTTGAGGTAGGGGTCCCACACTACCGCCCCATATTCCAGGGTGGATCTAACAAGAGCGATGTACGCAAGGCGTCGACACTCCTGAGGGCAGTTCCGGAGATTCCGGCGTAGGAAGCCGAGCATTGATCCAGCTTTCTTGCCCAGGCCGGTGATGTGTGTTGACCACTTCAGGTCGGCAGAGATCTCAATGCCGATGTAAGAGTTTTGCTCTACATGTTTGAGAATGGTGCCCCCAAGTCTATAGTAGAAGTGTGATCTGGGTTTGGTGGAGAGGATGTAGCACTTCTGCGCATTGAAGCGCATCCCCCACCGGGCTGCCCATTCCTAGAGGTTCTTGAGGTCGGATTGCAGGGTGAGGTGATCTTGAAAGGAGCGGACCTCCCGATAGAGCAGGCAGTCATCCGCGGAGAGTCGTACTGTGGACTTCACGGTGTCCGGCAGATCATTTTACTCACGTATTAATTCAAAGTTTGGTCTACATAATTTATTTGTTTGTCCAGTCGAAGAAGACATGGGACATTGTGTAGGGTGGATGGAACTACAAAGATTATAAACACTGGTATTTATTAGTATATTGTATTTAACCAATGATAACTATTCTTGTTATAATGAACACTATATGTTACTTATGTATCAATTCATAATTATGCTTAGTCCTATATATAATAATTTTACTTTTGGTCCAATCGAATTCGAATGTCTTAAGACATTGGGTGGTCCAATCGAGGAAACCGTGGCCACGATTGGACCGTTTTGTAATTTTTTTTAATTAATTTTTTTCAAAATTCATCAATGATTTTCTTGTGATTAATAGCTTGTTGTTGAAAATAAAATATAAACTCTATGTTAGTATATTGTTTACATCAATTCCATTTGTTTTCGCGTTTATATTCAAGTTTATCATTAGGGGTCCCAATCCCGGCAACTCTCCCCTACATGTAAACGGATGTTTCGATCGCGTACCCACTGCGTCCAGTGAACCCACTGTGTATTCGTGTATCAAACCACCTTCACCGCAACGACAGGTCAGTCATCAAACGCCCCAACATACTATATTTACCTAGGTCTTTGACCACTTTCAACCTTCGGATACTCATTCAGCTTATTGACCTCGCTTGACCACTCACCCCCTCATTAACCTCGCTTGACCACTGACCTTTGACCCCTCTCCTATTTGCATATATATATATATATATATATATATATATATATATATATATATATATATATATATATATATATATATATATACACACACACATATGCATATACATAATTTATGTTTTACAAGGAATTCCAACATGTGATCTCTAGTTAAAATTTTGAGTAATTTACATACAACTGATGTTAAACTCACTGGTCTGTAATTTTCTGGCTTATATATATATATATATATATATATATATATATATATATATATATATATATATATATATATATATATATATATATATATATATATATACATGTATACATATATATATATATATATATATATATATATATATATATATATATATATATATATATATATATATATATATATATATATATATATATATATATATATATATATATATATATATATATATATATATATATATATATATATATATATATATATATATATATATATATATATATATATATATATATATATATACATATATACATATATACAAGGAAGTTCAGCCACTTTTTTCTGGAGCAGTATGACTAGATATTTATTGTGTAAAAACTGACGTAAAAGTTATTGTGGTAGATTATTACTACGGGTATTATTGCACACGTGGGTTGTTTGCTTTTTCCATGAGGACGAGGAGAACATTTTCTCCAAATGGCTCATATTTCATTACGAAATATGAGCATGGCCTGTGGATACAATGGGTATGAGTTATCATAATTACCCAATTACCCAATATGGTCCTAGAGTCATAGCCTAACCAAATACAAGAGTCATTACTGAACATGGGTACACACGCATACATATACGCACACACGCACTCACCCACCCCCACAAACAACACACACAAATCATTACTCAACATCAACTCAACACGCACGCACTCACGCACGCACGCACGCACGCACGCACGCACGCACGCACGCACGCACGCACGCACGCACACAGGTGGCATCGCCCTCACACATTCATTATCCAACATGGACACAAACACATACATACCACTTGCAAAATTGTCACTAGAAGAAGGAATAGTTCCTTCAGAATGGAAAGAAGCAAACATTACGCCGCTATTTAAGAAGGGATCGAGGAAGAAGCCAGAAAATTACAGACCAGTGAGTTTAACATCAGTTGTATGTAAATTACTCGAAACTTTAACTAGAGACCACATGGTGGAATTCCTTGTAAAACATAAATTAATAAATACATCTCAACATGGATTCCTAAAAGCAAGGTCGTGTCTAACTAATCTCTTATGTTTTTTTGAAGAAATTACAAAGTGGGTAGATGACGGGTCACCAGTGGATGTTGTCTACTTAGATTTTCAGAAAGCTTTCGATAAAGTGCCACATCAAAGATTGTTACTTAAACTAAAAGCCCATGGCATAGGTAATGATGTAATCAACTGGATAGAAAAGTGGCTTACACACAGAAGACAGAGAGTAATAGTAGATGGGGAGATTTCAAACTGGAAATCTGTTTTGAGTGTGGTACCACAGGGATCAGTATTAGGCCCTATACTGTTTTTAATATATATATATATATATCAATGATTTGGAGGATGACATATCTAGCAAAGTACTGAAATGTGCAGATGATACAACAGTATTCAGAAAGGTTACAAATGATACAGATAAACAAAGTTTACAGGATGATCTAGATAAATTAGTTAAATGGTCAGAAAAATGGTAAATGTTATTACATTTTGGGAAGTGTAAATGTATACACATAGGACATGGAAATATGGACGAAGAATATAAAATGGGGGATGCTGTACTAGGTAGAACCACACAAGAAAAGGACTTAGGAGTAACATTCAGTGCTGACATGAAAGTTTCAGAGCAATGTGGGATTGTTGCTTCGAAAGGAAATCAAATTCTAGGGCTAATTAGGAGAACTATCACATACAAGGAGAAACAGCTAATTGTACCCCTGTACAAAGCAATAGTTAGACCACATTTGGAATATTGTATTCAAGCATGGAGGCCGTATCGTAGAAAGGACATAGACAAGCTTGAAAGATTACAACGAAGAGAAACTAAAATGATTCCAGAATTGAGAGACCTTAGTTACGAAAGTCGCTTATTACAATGTGGTTTGATAACACTAGAGACCAGGAGACTAAGAGGAGACCAAATAGAAGTGTTTAAAATAGTGAACGGTTATGAGGATGTTGATAGGAATATGTTCTTCAAACTTATAGAAGGCAGTAGAACCAGAGGACACAAAGTAGCATTGGTTAAGGAGCAGTGTAGGTTGGACATGAGAAAGTACTCTTTCTCACAGAGGGTGATAATTGAATTGAACAAACTGCCAAATGATTGTGTTAATGCTAGTAGTGTGAATATGTTTAAAAATAGAATTGACAGATATCTGATAAGGGCGGGCTACACATAGATGAGAAAATTGTTGGACTCTCGATAAGCCAATGGCTTCCTTGTCCACTTGCCATCCGGAACTTATTGTTTGGGATGGCAATCTTGTTAAATCTTGTTAAATCTTGTTAAATCTTGTTAAATATGCACACATACACATTCCCTGGATTGCATGTGGCTCATATTACCCAGAAGGTAATCCATATTACCCAGAAGGTAATCCATATTACCCAGAAGGTAATCCAGTTCTCTGTTTGCCTCCAGGCGGGAAATTTACACCTAATTCATGTGGATGTAGATAACACGTCTATGATCTATATGCATTCACCCAACATGCGTAAATCGTAAGAAATGTTGTTAAATGTTATTCACGTACATATTTCGAAATTGTGTTGTCTTACCATCGCAAACAGTGCCTGCGTGGTCTGCCACACTACGGAACTCAGCAAGTAACAAGAACAAACAGTGCCTGCGTGGTCTGCCACACTACGGAACTCAGCAAGTAACAAGAACAAACAGTGCCTGCGTGGTCTGCCACACTACGGAACTCAGCAAGTAACAAGAACAAACAGTGCCTGCGTGGTCTGCCACACTACGGAACTCAGCAAGTAACAAGAACAAACAGTGCCTGCGTGGTCTGCCACACTACGGAACTCAGCAAGTAACAAGAACAAACAGTGCCTGCGTGGTCTGCCACACTACGGAACTCAGCAAGTAACAAGAACAAACAGTGCCTGCGTGGTCTGCCACACTACGGAACTCAGCAAGTAACAAGAACAAACAGTGCCTGCGTGGTCTGCCACACTACGGAACTCAGCAAGTAACAAGAACAAACAGTGCCTGCGTGGTCTGCCACACTACGGAACTCAGCAAGTAACAAGAACAAACAGTGCCTGCGTGGTCTGCCACACTACGGAACTCAGCAAGTAACAAGAAAAAAACAGTTCCTGCGTGGTCTGCCACACTACGGAACTCAGCAAGTAACAAGAACAAACAGTGCCTGCGTGGTCTGCCACACTACGGAACTCAGCAAGTAACAAGAACAAACAGTGCCTGCGTGGTCTGCCACACTACGGAACTCAGCAAGTAACAAGAACAAACAGTGCCTGCGTGGTCTGCCACACTACGGAACTCAGCAAGTAACAAGAACAAACAGTGCCTGCGTGGTCTGCCACACTACGGAACTCAGCAAGTAACAAGAACAAACAGTGCCTGCGTGGTCTGCCACACTACGGAACTCAGCAAGTAACAAGAAAAAAACAGTTCCTGCGTGGTCTGCCACACTACGGAACTCAGCAAGTAACAAGAACAAACAGTGCCTGCGTGGTCTGCCACACTACGGAACTCAGCAAGTAACAAGAACAAACAGTGCCTGCGTGGTCTGCCACACTACGGAACTCAGCAAGTAACAAGAACAAACAGTGCCTGCGTGGTCTGCCACACTACGGAACTCAGCAAGTAACAAGAACAAACAGTGCCTGCGTGGTCTGCCACACTACGGAACTCAGCAAGTAACAAGAACAAACAGTGCCTGCGTGGTCTGCCACACTACGGAACTCAGCAAGTAACAAGAACAAACAGTGCCTGCGTGGTCTGCCACACTACGGAACTCAGCAAGTAACAAGAACAAACAGTGCCTGCGTGGTCTGCCACACTACGGAACTCAGCAAGTAACAAGAAAAAAACAGTTCCTGCGTGGTCTGCCACACTACGGAACTCAGCAAGTAACAAGAACAAACAGTGCCTGCGTGGTCTGCCACACTACGGAACTCAGCAAGTAACAAGAACAAACAGTGCCTGCGTGGTCTGCCACACTACGGAACTCAGCAAGTTACAAGAACAAACAGTGCCTGCGTGGTCTGCCACACTACGGAACTCAGCAAGTAACAAGAACAAACAGTGCCTGCGTGGTCTGCCACACTACGGAACTCAGCAAGTAACAAGAACAAACAGTGCCTGCGTGGTCTGCCACACTACGGAACTCAGCAAGTAACAAGAACAAACAGTGCCTGCGTGGTCTGCCACACTACGGAACTCAGCAAGTAACAAGAAAAAAACAGTTCCTGCGTGGTCTGCCACACTACGGAACTCAGCAAGTAACAAGAACAAACAGTGCCTGCGTGGTCTGCCACACTACGGAACTCAGCAAGTAACAAGAACAAACAGTGCCTGCGTGGTCTGCCACACTACGGAACTCAGCAAGTAACAAGAACAAACAGTGCCTGCGTGGTCTGCCACACTACGGAACTCAGCAAGTAACAAGAACAAACAGTGCCTGCGTGGTCTGCCACACTACGGAACTCAGCAAGTAACAAGAACAAACAGTGCCTGCGTGGTCTGCCACACTACGGAACTCAGCAAGTAACAAGAACAAACAGTGCCTGCGTGGTCTGCCACACTACGGAACTCAGCAAGTAACAAGAAAAAAACAGTTCCTGCGTGGTCTGCCACACTACGGAACTCAGCAAGTAACAAGAACAAACAGTGCCTGCGTGGTCTGCCACACTACGGAACTCAGCAAGTAACAAGAACAAACAGTGCCTGCGTGGTCTGCCACACTACGGAACTCAGCAAGTTACAAGAACAAACAGTGCCTGCGTGGTCTGCCACACTACGGAACTCAGCAAGTAACAAGAACAAACAGTGCCTGCGTGGTCTGCCACACTACGGAACTCAGCAAGTAACAAGAACAAACAGTGCCTGCGTGGTCTGCCACACTACGGAACTCAGCAAGTAACAAGAACAAACAGTGCCTGCGTGGTCTGCCACACTACGGAACTCAGCAAGTAACAAGAAAAAAACAGTTCCTGCGTGGTCTGCCACACTACGGAACTCAGCAAGTAACAAGAACAAACAGTGCCTGCGTGGTCTGCCACACTACGGAACTCAGCAAGTAACAAGAACAAACAGTGCCTGCGTGGTCTGCCACACTACGGAACTCAGCAAGTAACAAGAACAAACAGTGCCTGCGTGGTCTGCCACACTACGGAACTCAGCAAGTAACAAGAACAAACAGTGCCTGCGTGGTCTGCCACACTACGGAACTCAGCAAGTAACAAGAACAAACAGTGCCTGCGTGGTCTGTCACACTACGGAACTCAGCAAGTAACAAGAACAAACAGTGCCTGCGTGGTCTGCCACACAACGGAACTCAGCAAGTAACAAGAACAAACAGGGCCTGCGTGGTCTGCCACACTACGGAACTCAGCAAGTAACAAGAACAAACAGTGCCTGCGTGGTCTGCCACACTACGGAACTCAGCAAGTAACAAGAACAAACAGTGCCTGCGTGGTCTGCCACACTACGGAACTCAGCAAGTAACAAGAACAAACAGGGCCTGCGTGGTCTGCCACACTACGGAACTCAGCAAGTAACAAGAACAAACAGGGCCTGCGTGGTCTGCCACACTACGGAACTCAGCAAGTAACAAGAACAAACAGGGCCTGCGTGGTCTGCCACACTACGGAACTCAGCAAGTAACAAGAACAAACAGGGCCTGCGTGGTCTGCCACACTACGGAACTCAGCAAGTAACAAGAACAAACAGGGCCTGCGTGGTCTGCCACACTACGGAACTCAGCAAGTAACAAGAACAAACAGTGCCTGCGTGGTCTGCCACACTACGGAACTCAGCAAGTAACAAGAACAAACAGTGCCTGCGTGGTCTGCCACACTACGGAACTCAGCAAGTAACAAGAACAAACAGTGCCTGCGTGGTCTGCCACACTACGGAACTCAGCAAGTAACAAGAACAAACAGTGCCTGCGTGGTCTGCCACACTACGGAACTCAGCAAGTAACAAGAACAAACAGGGCTTGCGTGGTCTGCCACACTACGGAACTCAGCAAGTAACAAGAACAAACAGTGCCTGCGTGGTCTGCCACACTACGGAACTCAGCAAGTAACAAGAACAAACAGGGCCTGCGTGGTCTGCCACACTACGGAACTCAGCAAGTAACAAGAACAAACAGGGCCTGCGTGGTCTGCCACACTACGGAACTCAGCAAGTAACAAGAACAAACAGTGCCTGCGTGGTCTGCCACACTACGGAACTCAGCAAGTAACAAGAACAAACAGGGCCTGCGTGGTCTGCCACACTACGGAATTCAGCAAGTAACAAGAACAAACAGGGCCTGCGTTGTCTGCCACACTACGAAACTCAGCAAGTAACAAGAACAAACAGTGCCTGCGTGGTCTGCCACACTACGGAACTCAGCAAGTAACAAGAACAAACAGTGCCTGCGTGGTCTGCCACACTACGGGACTCAGCAAGTAACAAGAACAAACAGTGCCTGCGTGGTCTGCCACACTACGGAACTCAGCAAGTAACAAGAACAAACAGGGCCTGCGTGGTCTGCCACACTACGGAACTCAGCAAGTAACAAGAACAAACAGTGCCTGCGTGGTCTGCCACACTACGGAACTCAGCAAGTAACAAGAACAAACAGGGCCTGCGTGGTCTGCCACACTACGGAACTCAGCAAGTAACAAGAACAAGATAATTAATTTTGACCTTCGTTTGTGATACAAATAAAAATTGATTGATAGAAGAAAATATGCATTAATACATTCACATGGAAAAATACAAATACAATATAACTTAACAAGGGGTCAGTGACACCTATAAAGACTTTACAGTCGCTCTCATAGGAACCACTAATGAAATATAATTAACTAACTCATTTATACAAAAGGTTGTGACAGTGCGTGTGTGCAGAGGGAGAAAGAGTGTGCATTTGAGTGTATATATTGAGATATGTGTGATAATATGTAATATTAATTACAATAGATAGTACCGGTAGTCATGCATTCATATATGTATTACTGATTAAGTTGAATTTGATAGCAAGTATAGCAGTTTAGTGGTATTTTACACATATCTTCATATTTTTGTAATAAATATGTTTTTGCATAATTTGCAAAACCTTGTAAACTGTGAGTTCCTATCTTCTCTGTAACTATTTTAAGGGTATTATTTATAATATGTGGCAAGTTATATCTAAGACACCTTTTGGCAAATTCATGTTTAGCTCGGAATAAGTATATATCAGTTATACACCTTGTGTTATGATTGTGTATATTTGGGGTTATTTTCCAGTTTAATAAGTAGGCAGGTAATTTTTGAAGCATGTATTTAAATAAAAAATAAAGTTTCTGTAATTTTAATAAATCGTCTATTTTTTTAATATTATGTTTTTTAAAGTGGTTCTGCAGGTGAATTGTATTTACTTGAGGTTAAAATCTGCAAAGCTTTCTTTTAAATTTTCATAATTCTGCTACCTTGGTAACCCCATATCATGATACAATTGTTAATATGAGATAATATTAGTGTATTATATATATATATATCTATTTTTTTAATATTATGTTTTTTAAAGTGGTTCTGCAGGTGAATTGTATTTACTTGAGGTTAAAATCTGCAAAGCTTTCTTTTAAATTTTAACAATTGTATCATGGTATGATAACATCTCATCATATACATTCAAGAATTGTGCCGATCAGCTTGCTCCAGTATTCGCTGACATCTACAATTCATCTTTACAACAGTGCATAGTTCCAACGTGTTTTAAAACTTCTGTGATTATACCTATTCCCAAGAAGGCTAAAGTCTCTACCATGAACGATTACCGTCCAGTGGCACTTACCTCAGTTGCGATGAAAGTTTTCGAACATATTATGCTCCGTTATCTGAAATCTTCCACGGCCGGTCTATTGGATCCTCACCAGTTTGCTTATCAAACTAACAGATCTGTGGACGATGCAGTTGCCTTAGGTTTACATTATGTTATGAATCACCTGGAACAACCGAGCACTTATGCGAGGATTCTTTTCGTGGACTTTAGCTCGGCCTTTAACACCATAATTCCTGTGAAGTTGTTTGATAAACTTGTATCTCTGAATGTGCATCCTGCCATATGTCACTGGACTCTCAACTTTCTTCTTCACAGGCCTCAATCTGTCAAGGTCAAAAACTCTCTCTCCAAACCTGTTATTCTTAACACTGGTGCCCCACAAGGCTGCGTGCTTTCTCCTTTCCTTTTCACTCTCTTTACAAACGACTGTGTATCTGGTAACCAATCTGTTCGCGTGGTTAAGTTCTCGGATGACACCACGGTAATTGGCTGTGTCAACAATGCTAACGAGTCTGTGTATAGAGAGGAAGTTCAAAGACTGGTCGGCTGGTGTAAGAACAACAACCTGGTACTAAACATATCCAAAACGAAGGAAATGATCATTGATTTTCGCAAAAAGAAAACACCCATCCACTCCCTTGTCATTGACGGTACTGAAGTTTTACAAGCCGACTCTGTAACATTTTTGGGTTCGACTATTTCTAAAGATCTTTCCTGGTGTAATAACACGATTGGCATCATTAAAAAAGCACAAAAACGCATGTACTTCCTTAGACACCTCAAACGATTCGGCTTATCTCAAGCAATATTAACACGTTTCTACCGCGCAGTTATTGAAAGTGTCTTGTCATTTTCTATCACTGTCTGGTTTGGTCGCGCCAGCCAAGATGAAATTAATCAAATTGAATCAGTCGTCAAGTACGCCTCTAAACTAATCGGGTTAAATATGCCGTCCATCAGATCTCTTTATCTATCTCGCAGTTTGCGCAAATCCAAGCGCATTGTACAAGACGAATATCATCCAGCCAACCATCTCTTTGAACTCCTTCCCTCCGGTAAGCGCTACCGTAGCATAAAAACTAAAACGACGCGATTTAACAATAGTTTCTATCCTCAAGCGCTGAGATTTTTAAACGGAGAGCCATCATAAATGTCTTGCCTCTGGTAGGTAGATGCAATGTCGCCTTTTTAATTTTTTATTTATTTATTTATTTTTATTTTTTTAATCTTTAATTTTTTTTATTTTTTAATCTTGCAACCTATTATATTACTCTCGCTTGTTTTCAACTGTTTTTAGTATTACGATTGTGATATGTAATGTTTAGTTCCGTGTGTGATTGGGTGCATGAGTGTATGTTTGTGCTAACGCCACAACACTACAAATTCCTTGTACTTGCTACTTGGTAATAAAACGTATCTTATCTTATCTTATATATATATATATATATATATATATATATATATATATATATATATATATATATATATATATATATATATATATATATATATATATATATATATATATATATATATATATATATAAGAATTTAAATTTCTAGAGGCAAAACAATCTTTAATCTGTTTAATATGCTGACAATTTTGGAACACTTGTTTGATATTTTTTAGTGTTTTTTTCCAATTTAAGTTTGTATCTAAAGTCAATCCTAAAAAATAAATTCTTCCACTCGTTCTACGTTGATATTATTGATGTTGAGCAAAAAGATGTGTTTAACTTTATTGAAAGGTCATATATTTGGATTTATTTTTGTTTAATGATAATTTATTAATATGAAGCCATTCCATTATTTTTAAGAGTTCATCATTTACTGCAGATTCAGTACTTTTGTTTGGTATATTGTCATTAAAGAATTTGACGGTGCTAAATAAGGTGTCATCGACAAACGATAAAGTTAAACATTTTGTTGGCTTTTGGGAAATTGTTTATGTATATTATAAATAACAGGGACAGATCCACCAATGTTTATAGATAACAAGGGACCAAGGACAGATCCTTGCGGTACACCAATGTTTATAGATAACAAGGGACCAAGGACAGATCCTTGCGGTACACCAATGTTTGTAGATAACAAGGGACCAAGGACAGATCCTTGCGGTACACCAATGTTTATAGATAACAAGGGACCAAGGACAGATCCTTGCGGTACACCAATGTTTATAGATAACAAGGGACCAAGGACAGATCCTTGCGGTACACAATGTTTATAGATAACAAGGGACCAAGGACAGATCCTTGCGGTACACCAATGTTTATAGATAACAAGGGACCAAGGACTGATCCTTGCGGTACACCAATGTTTATAGATAACAAGGGACCAAGGACAGATCCTTGCGGTACACCAATGTTTATAGATAACAAGGGACCAAGGACAGATCCTTGCGGTACACCAATGTTTATAGATAACAAGGGACCAAGGACAGATCCTTGCGGTACACCAATGTTTATAGATAACAAGGGACCAAGGACAGATCCTTGCGGTACACCAATGTTTATAGATAACAAGGGACCAAGGACAGATCCTTGCGGTACACCAATGTTTATAGATAACAAGGGACCAAGGACAGATCCTTGCGGTACACCAATGTTTATAGATAACAAGGGACCAAGGACAGATCCTTGCGGTACACCAATGTTTATAGATAATATATCAGATTTAGCATTTTCAAATTTGCCATATTGACTTCAATTTTTTAAATAGCTTTTAAGTAAATTCAGGGAAGTTCCATCTAAGCCATAATATGTTAATTTGTTTAATAGCATTGAATAATCAATAGTGTCAAACACCTGTGAGAAGTCAAGAAAAGTGCTGAAAGGTACGTCATTCTCATCCATGTGTGTAATTATTCTGTCTGCTAGTTCAAGTGTTGCATGTTCAGTTGAGTGGTTTTGTCTAAAGCCATGTTGATTTTCAAAATAAAGTTTATTTTTGTTGAAATATGCATATAACTGACTATAAATTGTTTTCTCTAATACTTTTGAAATATTAGGAAGGAGAGAAATGGGTCTATAATTTTTAAATAGTGGTGAATCATCTTTCTTGAAAATAGGAATAACTTTGGCAAATTTGAGTTTGTCAGGGAATATACTTGTATTTATAACTTGGTTTATTAATAGGATTAATGATTTAAAGATGGCAGGTTAAATTATTTTCAACAGTTTTGAAGAAATACCATCATAACCACAAATGTTTTTTGTTGGAAGGCTTTCTATAATTTTCTTTATGGTTTATTTGTCTACGTCTTTAAATCTGAAAACAGAGTCAACTCACTTTTTAAAGTAATAACTATAATCCTTATTGCCATCATATTGAATCCTATATAATGCCATTTTCTTAAAAATATTTTGTTTGCTTTATTTTTAGAACGAATTTCATTTATAATTTTCCAAGTATTTTTAATGTCATTTTTGGAACGTTTAAAGCATAACTTAAAATAACTTTGCTGCACAAATATTTTTCTTTAATATTGAGTTAAACGTTTTAAAATTGGTGAGAATGACCTCATAGTTTGTTAAGTTTGAGTTAGACATTTTTAATCGCCAGATGACATCATATGGTGTACCATTTCTGAGTTATGGAAGTAGCCCATATTACCAGTATGCCCATATTATCGAACCTTCCCCTATATATATATATAGTATATATATATATATATATATATATACATGCATTCATATAATGTCTATATTATATGGATAAAAAGGGTTTAAAACATTAAAATGTATATAAACATGATATATAATTACATGATTACACTGTTTACACACGCACACACGCAGATGGTTAGTGTCAGGGTCAAAACCAGAACTGGTGTGCGAAACATCATCCAGTATATGCACCAGAATCATCTTAGCTTGATGAACAATACCAAGATTTCCTGGACCTGCTGCAGTTAAATATCAGTGCTGTTCTAAAGGGTGAAGAACTCCAGGTTCAGGGGGATTTCATCGCAAAAGTGGGTGACGACCAACATTCTTCCTGGCCAGAATTTGTTGGAAAGTTTGGACTGGGCCGTGCGTATGACAGAGGACAACTGCAGCAGTTTTGTGCTATAAATGACCTCACCACAGCCAACACAGTGTTTCAACTTGCCAACACTATGACAGCGGCATGGATGTCACCAGTTGAAATTGACTACATTCTTGTCCAGAGGACATTCTAAGGCCAGCTGAAGAATAATGATGTACGCGTTCACAGCTTCATATATTAAGCTTTTCACTGTTAGTTACCAAAAGAGACACTTTCCTAGGATTCTTACGTAAAAAAATTGCGAATGTAATATAACTTACTGAATGGCGTATAAAATAGTGAATGGCAACACATCTGTAATGGCAACACATCTGTAATGCGACTTCTAATTGATTTAATTATACATATACATACGCACTCACATCCATATTTAAATGAAACATGCCATTTGTAGTAATTGTTCTAATAGGGCTGTGCCATAAACATTTAACAAGATTGCCATCGAAGGCAAAACAACCAGATAGCAAGTGGACAAGGAAGCCGTTGGCTTATCGAGAGTTGGCACACAACTTGCTGGCGTCATCGATGCGAGCAGTTGTAACAATTTGCCTCTAATACAATTGTAACAACTTGCTGGCGCCATCGATGCGAGCAGTTGTAACAATTTGCCTCTAATACAATTGTAACAACTTGCTGGCGTCATCGATGCGAGCAGTTGTAACAATTTGCCTCTAATACAATTGTAACAAATTGCTGGCATCATCGATGCGAGCAGTTGTAACAATTTGCCTCTAATACAATTGTAACAACTTGCTGGCGCCATCGATGCGAGCAGTTGTAACAATTTGCCTCTAATACAATTGTAACAACTTGCCCAAACACAATGTTTGTAGTTGAACGCACATGGACGATAACAAATCCTGAGTTTCAGTTTAACTTCTCCTTGGCATAACCAATTATACTATATA
>OY759272.1:50403065-50560565 GCA_963662155.1 Lamellibrachia columna
TTACCCCTGGTAGACCTGTCCCCTTACACTTCACCCCTGGCAGACCTGTTCCTTTACACTTCACCCCTGGCAGATCAGTTCCTATACACTTCACCCCTGGCAGACCTGTTCCTTTATACTTCACCCCCAGCAGACCTGTTCCCTTACATTTCACCCCTTGTAGACCTGTCCCCTTACACTTCACCCCTGGCAGACCTGTTCCTTTACACTTCACCCCTGGCAGACCTGTTCCTATACACTTCACCCCTGGCAGACCTGTTCCTTTACACTTCACCCCCGGCAGACCTGTTCCCTTACATTTTACCCCTGGTAGACCTGTCCCCTTACACTTCACCCCTGGTAGACCTGTCCCCTTACACTTCACCCCTGGTAGACCTGTTCCTTTACACTTCACCCCTGGCAGACCTGTTCCTTTACACTTCACCCCTGGCAGACCTGTTCATATACACTTCACCCCTGGCAGACCTGTTCCTTTACACTTCACCCCTGGCAGACCTGTTCATATACACTTCACCCCTGGCAGACCTGTTCCTTTACACTTCACCCCTGGCAGACCTGTTCATATACACTTCACCCCTGGCAGACCTGTTCCTTTACACTTCACCCCCTGGCAGACCTGTTCATTCCAACACCACCTTATTCACATATCCACCACTGTCTATAGCCAGGTACTCATTTATACAGCTGAGCTGAAGCAACGTGGAATAAAGAAATTGGTCAAGCTTGGAAACGGCAGCAAGAGGATTTGAACCCGGGTTCTCTCGATTGAGAGTCCAATGTTCCAACCACTACACTACTGCGGCCCGGTGACTGAAATCATAACTGATTAAACTAAAATGTTCTGAAGTGCTGTATTTGTTTTGAAGTCTCTAACTGCCCCAAGTAATAGATGACTTTCAAAGGACTATTTTTAGCAATTAATTTTGTCAAAATTTTCTAATACTAAGTTCTGACACCATTAACATATATTAAATAATATTTAAATAAGTTTCAACTAGAATATGCTAGTACAAATGTCCTTATGCATACCTTAAAACACCTAAAATGTTTATTAAAAAGCGAGATGCAGAGATACAATGCTGCAATACCTGGTTCCTGGTGCTCATCCTCCAGTGGGTAGGGCGGTGGTGGTTTGTGGGGTTTCACACCCAGACCAAAGTCATCATCCATCCAGCCATCGTCGTCACCAGTCAGTGATCCAATCTCCTCGTACAGTTTGTCCAGTTCATCCTAACAACACATCAACTCATTGTGTTTACAGCCAAGATACGCGACACTAAAAACATCAACTCATTGTGTTTACAGCCAAGATACGCGACACTAAACACATCAACTCATTGTGTTTACAGCCAAGATACGCGACACTAAACACATCAACTCATTGTGTTTACAGCCAAGATACGCGACACTAAACACATCAACTCATTGTGTTTACAGCCAATGATTGAACTGATACCACTGATTGAACTGATACAACTGACTGAAATGATACCACTGACTGAAATGATACCATTGATTGAACTGATACCACTGACTGAAATGATACCACTGACTGAAATGATACCATTGATTGAACTGATACCACTGACTGAAATGATACCACTGACTGAAATGATACCACTGATTGAACTGATACCACTGATTGAACTGATACCACTGACTGAAATGATACCACTGATTGAACTGATACCACTGACTGAAGTGTTACCACTGATTGAACTGATACCACTGACTGAACTGATACCACTGACTGAACTGATACCACTGACTGAAATGATACCACTGACTGAAATGATACCACTGACTGAAATGATACCACTGATTGAACTGATACCACTGACTGAAATGATACCATTGATTGAACTTATACCACTGACTGAAATGATACCACTGACTGAAATGATACCACTGATTGAACTGATACCACTGATTGAACTGATACCACTGACTGAAATGATACCACTGATTGAACTGATACCACTGATACCATTGATTGAACTGATACCACTGACTGAAGTGTTACCACTGATTGAACTGATACCACTGACTGAACTGATACCACTGACTGAAATGATACCACTGACTGAAATGATACCACTGACTGAAATGATACCACTGACTGAACTGATACCACTGACTGAACTGATACCACTGATTGAACTGATACCATTGATTGAACTGATACCACTGACTGAAATGATACCATTGATTGAACTGATACCACTGACTGAAATGATACCACTGACTGAAATGATACCACTGATTGAACTGATACCACTGACTGAAATGATACCACTGATTGAACTGATACCACTGATACCATTGATTGAACTGATACCACTGACTGAAGTGTTACCACTGATTGAACTGATACCACTGACTGAAATGATACCACTGACTGAAATGATACCACTGACTGAAATGATACCACTGACTGAAATGATACCATTGATTGAACTGATACCACTGACTGAAATGATACCACTGATACCACTGATTGAAATGATACCACTGACTGAAATGATACCACTGATTGAACTGATACCACTGATAACTGATACCACTGATTGATGCTTAAAACAATAATTAAGCAAATGAAAATGTTAATTTTTTTTTATATTATCTGCATCTTTTATGGCAAATGTGTGCCACTGTAATACCAATGACCTCAGTGGTAAATACTTGCTTGAAGTGGTAGCTCAAGACCCTGTGCAGCCGATGCATTAATACGATGCTTTGTTAACGTTGTATATAGTATGTCACATGAACACATTTCTAATTTTGGCAGGTGCCTTTAACTGAAGTTTTCTAATGCATCCCACCTAACCACAGCTGCTGGACGATAACGTAGACACTGACCTGTTTGTTGTGGACATCCTCAGTGTGTCCAAGAGGTGCAATCGGTTGGTCAAATGGTGAAATCAATCGGTCAGTGTCGTCTCTCTCCCTCACCAGGGATTGTACTAACATCGGGCTGTCCTCCTGCACTGTGACGACACATGGTGTCAACAGGTCGTGTTTCTGTCTGCGGATGTTGAGGATCTCGCTGATGGCCTCAGTGAGCAGACTGTGTGCGATGACGTCCGTGTCTGGCACGACCTGCAGCCTGGCGCCCTCTGGTGTCTGGTCGATTGCGGAGTCCTGCTGGAGGACGCGTTCCACCTCCGCCGACATGTCCAGGGAGTCGAGGGAGTCAAAAGCCAGGACGCCGGCGTCAGCACTGCTGATGACTCGGTCCAACTCACTGTCCACTGTCGCTATGGAGACTTCATCCACAGTCGGCTCATCATCTACCAGCTCAATGGGGGGTGTCTGTGTATCAATGGGGGGTGTCTGCATATCAATGGGGGGAGTTTGTGTATCAATGGTGGGCGGATGCGTATCAAGGGTTTTTTCCTGACTCTCTTCATCTGGGAAGCTGTGCTTTGATGCATCACTAGCGACATCGTCGTGTGTACATGTAGTGTCCACCGACTGGTGGACATCCGAAGGGTGGTCAGTGATCTTGTCAGGTGGGACAAACAAGCCGTGGCCCGGCTGACAGGAGAAGTAGGTGACGCCATCCTTGGTGCCATCATTGGTGCCCTCCGCCTCGTCCAACTCCACCCCCGCCCACACCCCCGGGGCAAACTGTACCACGCCCTTGAAGCGCAGCACGCCTGACTTAATGCCCCCCACCATCACTCGCCTACCCTCCACCAGGTGGGCCAGGACACCCTCCGTCACCTCCATCTGTGCTGGCGTGTCACCAGTCTTCAGGTGAAGCCTGTCTGGCAAGTCGTCTGTGTCACTCTCCACAGACAGGTCCTCACTGATGTCCTCCTCTGTCTGGATGCTGTCCTCATCCCGGTAACATTCCTCTGTCCGTGTCCACTGCCCTGACTTGCTGCCTTCGGAGGAGAAGTCCTGGGAGTAGGTGGTTGTCTTGGATGCTGCCGAGTGGTCACTCCTCTCTGACCTCTCACTCCGGCTCTCCTCGGTTAGTGTTGCTGAAGAACTCTCAGACGTTCCTTTGTCTACGACCTCATTCGATCTCTCAGCCTTAGTCTGTGACACCTCCAGTTGAGTTGACTTCTCCACTGACTTGGTGTCTCTTGCAGGTTCTGGGCTGGTTCTGATGGGTGTTTGAGGGTGTGACATCTCCCCCTGAGAAGACATCTCAGTGTGTATTGATGCGGAGTATTCTTCAGCAATCTCTGACAATGACCTTGCACTGTTCGAGGCAACCCTGGCATCACTGGCTACGCTCCGTGGAGTAGTGTGGTCATCAAAGCGTGGAGCAACAAGGTCGTGTGGAGATACAAGGTCGCTCCTGATGCCTCCGTCACTCACATCGTCATTGGCGATGTCATGTAACTTCAGGTGAAGTTCTGACTGACTCGTCACATCACTTCGAACCAGAGATATGTCCTCTCGAATCTCAGACGATTCAGACTTGTCGCCACTAGGTGTCAGTGCAGTCGGCGGTACAGTAGCACTAAGTTGCTGCTCCGACATTGACGTCTTCTTCGACGGTGAAGATGAGTCACCACTGCCATCCATAGACACATCATGAGTGAGTGACACTTGTTGTACGAGTGTATCACTGGATGTCACTGTGTGACGCGTGTCCTTGCGTCTGGGCGATGCCGTCTCTTGATCTTTTGTTGTATCTGCAAAATAGATTTGGCAGCACTTAGGACAAACATTTTTATCAGGCCTGTTGCCTACAGGGACATTGTGGGCCTAGCAGGGATCTCTACACACTAGGTGTAATATTCCTAGACTATGAGGACATTCCTAAGGGTCATATGAACATTCCTAAAAGATGCGTAGATATTCCCAAAGGCTACATGAATATGTCTAAGTTGAACCTTATTCAAAGGCATCATAAATTTTGCTAAAGGCTGTGTGGAATTTCCAAAAGGTTGCATGAATATTACTAAAAGTTGTTGAATATTTGTTATGGCTGGGTGGATTAAGGCTGCATGAAAATGAAAACACTGACGGCTACATCAGACATTCAAGGTACAAAATGAAAGCACTGATGGCTACATCAGACATTCAAGGTGCAAAGTGAAAGCATTGACCGCTACATCAGACATTCAAGGTACAAAGTGAAAGCACTGATGGCTACATCAGACATTCAAGGTACAAAGTGAAAGTACTGACGGCTACACCAGACATTCAAGTTACAAAATGAAAGTAGCTCAATTAGGGGCGAAGCATTAATCACATTCTATTTATAACTAACGCCGAAAGAACAACATTTTGCATGTACGATAAAAAGTGCGAGGAAGCCAATAATGTAAGCGTGCTAATGTTGATTATTGTAATAGTTATGACACTGTTATGTGAACTGCAGCAGTTGTACCATCATTATGTATACAAGAGTGTATATGAGATGTACCATCATTATGTATACAAGAGTGTATATGAGTTGTACCATCATTATGTATACAAGAGTGTATATGAGTTGTACCATCATTATGTATACAAGAGTGTATATGAGTTGTACCATCATTATGTATACAAGAGTGTATATGAGTTGTACCATCATTATGTATACAAGAGTGTATATGAGTTGTACCATCATTATGTATACAAGAGTGTATATGAGTTGTACCATCATTATGTATACAAGAGTGTATATGAGTTGTACCATCATTATGTATACAAGAGTGTATATGAGTTGTACCATCATTATGTATACAAGAGTGTATATGAGTTGTACCATCATTATGTATACAAGTGTATATGAGTTGTACCATCATTATGTATACAAGAGTGTATATGAGTTGTACCATCATTATGTATACAAGAGTGTATATGAGTTGTGCCATCATTATGTATACAAGAGTGTATATGAGTTGTGCCATCATTATGTATACAAGAGTGTATATGAGTTGTGCCATCATTATGTATACAAGAGTGTATATGAGTTGTGCCATCATTATGTATACAAGAGTGTATATGAGTTGTGCCATCATTATGTATACAAGAGTGTATATGAGTTGTGCCATCATTATGTATACAAGAGTGTATATGAGTTGTGCCATCATTATGTATACAATAGTGTATATGAGTTGTACCATCATTATGTATACAAGAGTGTATATGAGTTGTACCATCATTATGTATACAAGAGTGTATATGAGTTGTACCATCATTATGTATACAAGAGTGTATATGAGTTGTACCATCATTATGTATACAAGAGTGTATATGAGTTGTACCATCATTATGTATACAAGAGTGTATATGAGTTGTACCATCATTATGTATACAAGAGTGTATATGAGTTGTACCATCATTATGTATACAAGAGTGTATATGAGTTGTACCATCATTATGTATACAAGAGTGTATATGAGTTGTACCATCATTATGTATACAAGAGTGTATATGAGTTGTACCATCATTATGTATACAAGAGTGTATATGAGTTGTACCATCATTATGTATACAAGAGTGTATATGAGTTGTACCATCATTATGTATACAAGTGTATATGAGTTGTACCATCATTATGTATACAAGAGTGTATATGAGTTGTACCATCATTATGTATACAAGAGTATATGAGTTGTACCATCATTATTTATACAAGAGTGTATATGAGTTGTACCATCATTATGTATACAAGAGTGTATATGAGTTGTACCATCATTATGTATACAAGAGTGTATATGAGTTGTACCATCATTATGTATACAAGAGTGTATATGAGTTGTACCATCATTATGTATACAAGTGTATATGAGTTGTACCATCATTATGTATACAAGAGTGTATATGAGTTGTACCATCATTATGTATACAAGAGTATATGAGTTGTACCATCATTATGTATACAAGAGTGTATATGAGTTGTACCATCATTATGTATACAAGAGTGTATATGAGTTGTACCATCATTATGTATACAAGAGTGTATATGAGTTGTACCATCATTCACGTCTTGGCCTTCCCTTGATTTACTGCTGCCCGACTCGCTATGAACAAGTCCCGCTTGACGCAATCGCTGCTCCTTCAACTGTGGCTTCACAGCCCCTCCACCAGGGGTCTCCACTTGAGGTTTGTTGGTCAACTTCGCTATGTAGGTATCGTATACCTGAGGGTGACAAACATGACATATCACATGACTGACGGGGAGAGTACGGTAGAGATTCTAGTCGTTGCTAAAACAGTTGGGTCTTATTCCACTTGCAACCAACAAAGTAACATTTGCACGCACATTATTTGTTTCATGCGATGAGATCGTAGAAGTTCACTCCATTTGTATCAACAGTGTGCAGTGTGCAAAATGAAAACATTAAGTTGAAACAACAGCTCAACAGACCATCTCAGTCTCCTGCTTGAGACATCTCATTCTGTGGTAGCTTGGTAATTAAAGTGCCACTGTCAATAGAGAGGACCGGGGGTAGAGTCCAACTGATGCCATTCTGTGGTAGCTTGGTAATTAAAGTGCCACTGTCAATAGAGATGACTGGGGGTAGAGTCCAACTGATGCAATTCTGAGCTTGGTAATTAAAGTGCCACTGTCAATAGAGATGACTGGGGGTAGAGTCCAACTGATGCCATTCTGTGGTAGCTTGGTAATTAAAGTGCTACTGTCAATAGAGAGGACTGGGGATAGAGTCCAACTGATGCCATTCTGTTGTAGCTTGGTAATTAAAGTGCTACTGTCAATAGAGAGGACCGGGGGTAGAGTCCAACTGATGCCATTCTGTGGTAGCTTGGAAATTAAAGTGCCACTGTCAATAGAGAGGACCGGGGGTAGAGTCCAACTGATGCCATTCTGTTGTAGCTTGGTAATTAAAGTGCTACTGTCAATAGAGAGGACCGGGGGTAGAGTCCAACTGATGCCATTCTGCGGTAGCTTGGTAATTAAAGTGCCACTGTCAATAGAGAGGACCGGGGGTAGAGTCCAACTGATGCCATTCTGTGGTAGCTTGGTAATTAAAGTGCCACTGTCAATAGAGAGGACCGGGGGTAGAGTCCAACTGATGCAATTCTGAGCTTGGTAATTAAAGTGCCACTGTCAATAGAGAGGACCGGGGGTAGAGTCCAACTGATGCCATTCTGTGGTAGCTTGGTAATTAAAGTGCTACTGTCAATAGAGAGGACTGGGGATAGAGTCCAACTGATGCCATTCTGTTGTAGCTTGGTAATTAAAGTGCTACTGTCAATAGAGAGGACTGGGGGTAGAGTCCAACTGATGCCATTCTGTTGTAGCTTGGTAATTAAAGTGCTACTGTCAATAGAGAGGACCGGGGGTAGACTCCAACTGATGCAATTCTGAGCTTGGTAATTAAAGTGCCACTGTCAGTAGAGGACTGGGGGTAGAGTCCAACTGATGCCATTCTGTGGTAGCTTGGTAATTAAAGAGCCACTATCAGTAGAGAGGACCGGGGGTAGAGTCCAACTGATGCCATTCTGTGGTAGCTTGGTAATTAAAGTGCCACTGTCAATAGAGAGGGTAGAGTCCAACTGATGCCATTCTGTGGTAGCTTGATAATTAAAGTGCCACTGTCAATAGAGAGAACTGGGGGTAGAGTCCAACTGATGCCATTCTGTGGTAGCTTGATAATTAAAGTGCCACTGTCAATAGAGAGGACCGGGGGTAGAGTCCAACTGATGCCATTCTGTGGTAGCTTGGTAATTAAAGTGCCACTGTCAATAGAGAGAACTGGGGGTAGAGTCCAACTGATGCCATTCTGCGGTAGCTTGGTAATTAAAGTGCTACTGTCAATAGAGAGGACCGGGGGTAGAGTCCAACTGATGCCATTCTGTTGTAGCTTGGTAATTAAAGTGCCACTGTCAATAGAGAGGACTGGGGGTAGAGTCCAACTGATGCCATTCTGTTGTAGCTTGGTAATTAAAGTGCCACTGTCAGTAGAGAGGACTGGGGATAGAGTCCAACTGATGCCATTCTGTGGTAGCTTGGTAAATAAAGTGCCACTGTCAATAGAGGACCGGGGTAGAGACCAACTGATGCCATTCTGAGCTTGGTAATTAAAGTGCAAACAAACTACCTCAATCTAGTACTACGGATAGTGAAACTGAAAAGACTACCTCAATCTGTTTTTTTTAGTGTCTTCTGCTCCTTCTTCTCGTGTGCTTGCTTCTTGAAAGACTACCTCAATCTGCTCTTACTGATAGTGAAACTAAAAGTGGAAAGACTACCTCAATCTGCTCTTACTGATAGTGAAACTAAAAGTGGAAAGACTACCTCAATCTGCTTCTTGAGTGTCTTCTCTTGCTCCTTCAACTTCTCGTGCTCTTGCTTCTTCTGTTCTTTCTTCAGTCGTTCTGCCTGTCTCTTCCTCCTCTGCAGGTCGTCGTTGAGAGCTTGGATTCGTCCTTCGACATCACTCTGGTCAGATGGTGTCTCTGTGGAAACAGGCAAAATTATTTTTTTGTACTTTTAAGCTGAGGGCCACAGTGCTGTTATCACCCTGTCAGGTACAGTGCTGTTATCACCCTGTCAGGTACAGTGCTGTTATCACCCTGTCAGGTACAGTGCTGTTATCACCCTGTCAGGTACAGTGCTGTTATCACCCTGTCAGGTACAGTGCTGTTATCACCCTGTCAGGTACAGTGCTGTTATCAACCAAGTCAGGTATTGTGGCTCCCTCTGCATACTTATCACTGTCTTACTTTATAATTGTAGACTGGAGTACAATAGTAATAAAAGTATTTACATAACGACCAGTGAATCGATAAAAAATTATTATAAATGCATATACAAATATTCACATCAGCACATTCTAAAAAGGCTAATACAAAAAGATGTTTTCAGCCGTGTAGATACCTGAGTGAGTGAGGGGGGAGGAGTCCTCAGACTCAGAGACAGACACGGCAGGGAGAATGGGAGACCGGGGAGACGGCAGACATATCCTTTTCTCCCTCGCCAGCTTGGACAGCCGGCTGTGATTGGGGGAGGACACGGGACTCGGGGTCTTGCGGGAGGCAGTCTGCACTGTTGTCTGTGTCGCCGAGTCCGACGCGACCTGCTCCGTTGGAGACGACTCAAACGTCTCATTTGCATATTCTTCAATGACAGAGCTATCAACACTGTCCTTGCCCGAGTCTTGCGTCCTGCAGGCACCAAGTAACAGCAGTGAACATGACGCAACTTACAATGAGCACACATTCATACTACACAAGTTACATTTCATCACCAAGCACATGTTCATACAAAATTACACTACACCACCAAGCACATGTTCACACAATACAATTTACACTGGGTACATGTTCACACACTGCAATTTACACTTAGCACATGTTCACATAGCAGAAATACAATACAATCCAACTGTTGTTCACAACCAAAGGTTAACATTTAATAACGCATTATATTTGTGGACATATCGTTAGACATAAATTGTTGATGTTCTGTATCAGCAACAGCTTACGTTACAGTTGCTACTCATAGCAACAGCTTACGTTACAGTTGCTACTCATAGCTACATTGCATAGAGCGTACTTAAACATAGTTACATTAATTTTGCTATCATATATTTAATATTAATGTATGCATTAAGTTTAAAGTGAGTTTGTTCATTTTTATTATAAAATCATGTTATATGATATAAACAATACATATATATATATATATATATATATATATATATATATATATATTCTAACATAGTACTGACTGTCGAAATGTGTAAACAATTCTGAAATTGACACATCGATGTTTACAAACTCAACCTTGCTGGAAGAGGCGGAACTTTAACATGTCAGCGCCAATCACTTATAAACAACCTCTGCGCAACTGAAAATTCATCGAGCCAGCATATCACCGAGCATGGAACAGGGTGGTATGGCGATTAGCGTTTGGTGATGCTCAACATGATATTTAGATTGTTTGCTGCTAAGATACTTCGGAACTCGTAGCTTGGATGATCACGTTAATGTCGGTTCCATCTCATTTAATTGGCGACGTAAAAGAACCATTGAGGACGACACGCACCCTGGCAGTGACCACCCTGGCAGTGACCACCCTGGCAGTGACCACCCTGGCAGTGACCACCCTGACAGTGACCACCCTGGCAGTGACCACCCTGGCAGTGACCACCCTGGCAGTGACCACCCTGGCAGTGACCACCCTGGCAGTGACCACCTTCAGTGCCAGCACATAAAGGTCGGCGTAGCGATAATGTTCTGTAAAAGGCCTCGTAACACCATAAAATTGTAGCAACCACAACATACTGACTAGTCAGTTAACAGAACGTTGCCGAGTGCTGGAAACAACTAGAAAATAATTCATCAGTTATTTGTAAACAACAATTTCGTTGGCTAATGTCATTGAAACTAATGACCTGGAGATGAACAGCCGAACATGTATATCATCAGTTGACACACGCTGTGCTAAAGGTGATTAAACATCAAAAACGAAAATAGGTACAATCGATAATTTTTTCACTTCGTCTTTCAACCAATCTCAGAGCACTGATTCAGGAATGAACATATCCCATACCGCTTGATATTGCGATTTAACCGTTTTAACTGTTTCCAGTAGGCCGCCAATGTGCTGGGTCCGCCAAAGGAAGGAACTACTACAGTCATCTCACTACAACCTGTGTATACGGCTAACACGTATTAACACTACGTCTCACGGGGACTACTACAATCATCTCACTACAACCTGTGTATACAGCTAACACGTATTAACACTGTCTCACGGGGACTACTACAATCATCTCACTACAACCTGTGTATACGGCTAACACGTATTAACACTACTACAATCATCTCACTACAACCTGTGTATACAGCTAACACATATTAACACTACTACAATCATCTCACTACAACCTGTGTATACGGCTAACACGTATTAACACTACTACAATCATCTCACTACAACCTGTGTATACAGCTAACACGTATTAACACTACTACAATCATCTCACTACAACCTGTGTATACGGCTAACACGTATTAACACTACGTCTCACGGGGACTACTACAATCATCTCGCTACAACCTGTGTATACGGCTAACACGTATTAACACTACTACAATCATCTCACTACAACCTGTGTATACAGCTAACACGTATTAACACTACTACAATCATCTCACTACAACCTGTGTATACGGCTAACACGTATTAACACTACGTCTCACGGGGACTACTACAATCATCTCACTACAACCTGTGTATACAGCTAACATGTATTAACACTGTCTCATGGGGACTACTACAATCATCTCACTACAACCTGTGTATACGGCTAACATGTATTAACACTGTCTCATGGGGACTACTACAATCATATCACTACAACCTGTGTATACAGCTAACACGTATTAACACTACGTCTCACGGGGACTACTACAATCATCTCACTACAACCTGTGTATACGGCTAACATGTATTAACACTGTCTCATGGGGACTACTACAATCATATCACTACAACCTGTGTATACAGCTAACACGTATTAACACTACGTCTCACGGGGACTACTACAATCATCTCACTACAACCTGTGTATACGGCTAACACGTATTAACACTACGTCTCACGGGGACTACTACAATCATCTCACTACAACCTGTGTATACGGCTAACACGTATTAACACTACTACAATCATCTCACTACAACCTGTGTATACAGCTAACACATATTAACACTGTCTCATGGGGACTACTACAATCATCTCACTACAACCTGTGTATACAGCTAACATGTATTAACACTGTCCCATGGGGACTACTACAATCATCTCACTACAATCTGTGTGTACGGCTAACACGTATTAACACTACGTCTCACGGGGAATACTACAATCATCTCACTACACCCTGTGTATACAGCTAACATGTATTAACACTACGTCTCACGGGGACTACTACAATCATCTCACTACAACCTGTGTATACGGCTAACACGTATTAACATTACGTCTCACGGGGACTACTACAATCATCTCACTACAACCTGTGTATACGGCTAACACGTATTAACACTTCTCACGGGGACTACTACAATCATCTCACTACAACCTGTGTATACGGCTAACATGTATTAACACTGTCTCACGGGGACTACTACAATCATCTCACTACAACCTGTGTATACGGCTAACGTATTAACACTGTCTCACGGGGACTACTACAATCATCTCACTACAACCTGTGTATACGGCTAACACGTATTAACACTACGTCTCACGGGGACTACTACAATCATCTCACTACAACCTGTGTATACGGCTAACACGTATTAACACTGTCTCACGGGGACTACTACAATCATCTCACTACAACCTGTGTATACGGCTAACACGTATTAACACTACGTCTCACGGGGACTACTACAATCATCTCACTACAACCTGTGTATACGGCTAACACGTATTAACACTATGTATCATGGGACAGACTAATGGGTACCTCAAAATATACGTGTATCCCACTGACTACTGTGATACTCCATTCTGACCACTGTAGACTATATCTATTCCAACATCTTGACCGCCCAAGTGTGTTTTAATAAACCACGCTTTTTTATCATTGTGTGTTTCTGAATATTGACCATTGTCAGTTGTCTCGGAGTGACCAATAGAGGACTACAGTAGTCAAGTTGGGAGAGGGCGCCACTGTCAAACATTGACTCAGACATGACCATCTCACTATGAGGCAATGTGTGTCCACCTGTCTGACTGTCCAATGTGTGTCCACCTGTCTGACTGTCCAATGTGTGTCCACCTGTCTGACTGTCCATTGTGTGTCCACCTGTCTGACTGTCCATTGTGTGTCCACCTGTCTGACTGTCCAATGTGTGTCCACCTGTCTGACTGTCCAATGTGTGTCCACCTGTCTGACTGTCCAATGTGTGTCCACCTGTCTGACTGTCCAATGTGTGTCCACCTGTCTGACTGTCCAATGTGTGTCCACCTGTCTGACTGTCCAATGTGTGTCCACCTGTCTGACTGTCCAATGTGTGTCCACCTGTCTGACTGTCCAATGTGTGTCCACCTGTCTGACTGTCCAATGTGTGTCCACCTGTCTGACTGTCCAATGTGTGTCCACCTGTCTGACTGTCCATTAAGTTTCAAGTGATTCTCGGAACAAACAACCCACCAGATAGGAGGGTTGTGGCAGGGATCAGGGCATACCCACCGGATAGGAGGGTTGCGTGAGGGACCAGGGTGTAGCCACCAGACAGGATGGCTGTGTGAGGGACCAGGGTGTACCCACCAGACAGGAGGGCTGCGTGAGGGACCAGGGTGTACCCACCAGACAGGAGGGCTGTGTGAGGGACCAGGGTGTACCCACCAGATAGGAGGGTTGTGTGAGGGACAAGGGTGTACCCACCAGACAGGAGGGTTGTGTGAGGGACCAGGATGTACCACCAGCAGGAGGGTTGTGTGAGGGACCAGGGTGTACCCACCAGATAGGAGGGTTGTGTGAGGGACCAGGATGTACCACCAGCAGGAGGGCTGTGTGAGGGACCAGGGTGTACCCACCAGATAGGAGGGTTGTGTGAGGGACCAGGATGTACCACCAGCAGGAGGGCTGTGTGAGGGACCAGGGTGTACCCACCATACAGGAGGGTTGTGTGAGGGACCAGGATGTACCACCAGCAGGAGGGTTGTGTGAGGGACCAGGGTGTACCCACCAGATAGGAGGGCTGTGTGAGGGACCAGGATGTACCCACCAGATAGGAGGGTTGTGTGAGGGACCAGGGTGTACCCACCAGACAGGAGGGCTGTGTGAGGGACCAGGATGTACCCACCAGATAGGAGGGTTGTGTGAGGGACCAGGGTGTACCCACAAGATAGGAGGGTTGTGTGAGGGACCAGGATGTACCACCAGCAGGAGGGCTGTGTGAGGGACCAGGGTGTACCCACCAGATAGGAGGGTTGTGTGAGGGACCAGGGTGTACCCACCAGCAGGAGGGCTGTGTGAGGGACCAGGGTGTACCCACCAGATAGGAGGGTTGTGTGAGGGACCAGGGTGTACCCACCAGCAGGAGGGCTGTGTGAGGGACCAGGGTGTACCAACCAGATAGGAGGGTTGTGTGAGGGACCAGGGTGTACCCACCATACAGGAGGGTTGTGTGAGGGACCAGGATGTACCACCAGCAGGAGGGCTGTGTGAGGGACCAGGGTGTACCCACCAGATAGGAGGGTTGTGTGAGGGACCAGGGTGTACCCACCAGCAGGAGGGCTGTGTGAGGGACCAGGGTGTACCCACCAGATAGGAGGGTTGTGTGAGGGACCAGGGTGTACCCACCAGACAGGAGGGTTGTGTGAGGGACCAGGATGAACCAACAGCAGGAGGGCTGTGTGAGGGACCAGGGTGTACCCACCAGCAGTAGGGTTGTGTGAGGGACCAGGGTGTACCCACCAGCAGGAGGGTTGTGTGAGGGACCAGGGTGTACCCACCAGCAGGAGGGTTGTGTGAGGGACCAGGGTGTACCCACCAGCAGGAGGGCTGTGTGAGGGACCAGGGTGTACCCACCAGATAGGAGGGTTGTGTGAGGGACCAGGGTGTACCCACCATACAGGAGGGTTGTGTGAGGGACCAGGATGTACCACCAGCAGGAGGGTTGTGTGAGGGACCAGGATGTACCCACCAGCAGGAGGGCTGTGTGAAGGACCAGGGTGTACCCACCAGATAGGAGGGTTGTGTGAAGGACCAGGGTATACCCACCAGATAGGAGGGTTGTGTGAGGGACCAGGATGTACCACCAGCAGGAGGGCTGTGTGAGGGACCAGGGTGTACCCACCAGCAGGAGGGCTGTGTGAGGGACCAGGGTGTACCCACCAGACAGGAGGGTTTTGTGAGGGACCAGGGTGTACCCACCAGATAGGAGGGTAGTGTGAGGGACCAGGGTGTACCCACCAGACAGGAGGGCTGTGTGAGGGACCAGGGTGTACCACCAGCAGGAGGGCTGTGTGAGGGACCAGGGTGTACCACCAGCAGGAGGGCTGTGTGAGGGACCAGGGTGCACCACCAGCAGGAGGGCTGTGTGAGGGACCAGGGTGTACCACCAGACAAGAGGGCTGTGTGAGCGACCAGGGTGTACCCACCAGCAGGAGGGCTGTGTAAGGGACCAGGGTGTACCACCAGCAGGAGGGCTGAGTGAGGGACCAGGGTGCACCACCAGCAGGAGGGCTGCGTGAGGGACCAGGGTGTAGCCACCAGCAGGAGTGCTGTGTGAGGGACCAGGGTGTACCCACCAGACAGGAGGGTTGTGTGAGGGACCAGGGTGTACCCACCAGCAGGAGGGCTGTGTGAGGGACCAGGGTGTACCCACCAGACAGGATGGCTGTGTGAGGGACCAGGGTGTACCCACCAGCAGGAGGGCTGTGTGAGGGACCAGGGTGTACCACCAGCAGGAGTGCTGTGTGAGGGACCAGGGTGTACCACCAGCAGGAGGGCTGTGTGAGGGACCAGGGTGTACCACCAGCAGGAGGGCTGTGTGCGGGACCAAGGAGTACCACCAGCAGGAGGGCTGTGTGAGGAACCAGGGTGTACCACCAGCAGGAGGGCTGTGTGAGGGACCAGGGTGTACCCATCAGCAGGAGGGCTGTGTGAGGGACCAGGGTGTACCACCAGCAGGAGTGCTGTGTGAGGAACCAGGGTGTACCACCAGCAGGAGTGTTGTGTGAGGGACCAGGGAGTACCACCAGCAGGAGGGTTGTGTGAGGGACCAGGGTGTACCACCAGCAGGAGGACTGTGTGAGGGACCAGGGTGTACCCATCAGCAGGAGGGCTGTGTGAGGGACCAGGGTGTACCACCAGCAGGAGTGTTGTGTGAGGGACCAGGGAGTACCACCAGCAGGAGGGTTGTGTGAGGGACCAGGGTGTACCACCAGCAGGAGTGTTGTGTGAGGGACCAGGGTGTACCACCAGCAGGAGTGTTGTGTGAGGGACCAGGGTGTACCACCAGCAGGAGGGCTGTGTGAGGAACCAGGGTGTACCCATCAGCAGGAGGGCTGTGTGAGGGACCAGGGTGTACCACCAGCAGGAGTGTTGTGTGAGGGACCAGGGTGTACCACCAGCAGGAGTGTTGTGTGAGGGACCAGGGTGTACCACCAGCAGGAGTGCTGTGTGAGGAACCAGGGTGTACCACCAGCAGGAGTGTTGTGTGAGGGACCAGGGAGTACCACCAGCAGGAGGGTTGTGTGAGGGACCAGGGTGTACCACCAGCAGGAGGACTGTGTGAGGGACCAGGATGTACCCACCAGATAGGAGGGTTGTGTGAGGGACCAGGGTGTACCCACAAGATAGGAGGGTTGTGTGAGGGACCAGGATGTACCACCAGCAGGAGGGCTGTGTGAGGGACCAGGGTGTACCCACCAGCAGGAGGGCTGTGTGAGGGACCAGGGTGTACCCACCAGACAGGAGGGTTGTGTGAGGGACCAGGGTGTACCCACCAGACAGGATGGCTGTGTGAGGGACCAGGGTGCACCACCAGCAGGAGGGCTGCGTGAGGGACCAGGGTGTAGCCACCAGCAGGAGTGCTGTGTGAGGGACCAGGGTGTACCCACCAGACAGGAGGGTTGTGTGAGGGACCAGGGTGTACCCACCAGCAGGAGGGCTGTGTGAGGGACCAGGGTGTACCCACCAGACAGGATGGCTGTGTGAGGGACCAGGGTGTACCCACCAGCAGGAGGGCTGTGTGAGGGACCAGGGTGTACCACCAGCAGGAGTACTGTGTGAGGGACCAGGGTGTACCACCAGCAGGAGGGCTGTGTGAGGGACCAGGGTGTACCACCAGCAGGAGGGCTGTGTGCGGGACCAAGGAGTACCACCAGCAGGAGGGCTGTGTGAGGAACCAGGGTGTACCACCAGCAGGAGGGCTGTGTGAGGGACTAGGGTGTACCCGTCAGCAGGAGGGCTGTGTGAGGGACCAGGGTGTACCACCAGCAGGAGTGCTGTGTGAGGAACCAGGGTGTACCACCAGCAGGAGTGTTGTGTGAGGGACCAGGGTGTACCACCAGCAGGAGGGCTGTGTGAGGAACCAGGGTGTACCACCAGCAGGAGGGCTGTGTGAGGGACCAGGGTGTACCACCAGCAGGAGTGTTGTGTGAGGGACCAGAGTGTACCCACCAGATAGGAGGGCTGTGTGAGGGACCAGGGTGTACCACCAGCAGGAGGGCTGTGTGAGGGACCAGGGTGTACCACCAGCAGGAGGGTTGTGTGAGGGACCAGGGAGTACCACCAGCACTAGGGCTGTGTGAGGGACCAGGGAGTACCACCAGCAGGAGGGCTGTGTGAGGGACCAGGGTGTACCACCAGCAGGAGGGCTGTGTGAGGGACCAGGGAGTACCACCAGCAGGAGGGCTGTGTGAGGAACCAGGGAGTACCACCAGCAGGAGGGCTGTGTGAGGGACCAGGGTGTACCACCAGCACTAGGGCTGTGTGAGGGACCAGGGAGTACCACCAGCAGGAGGGCTGTGTGCGGGACCAGGGAGTACCACCAGTAGGAGGGCTGTGTGAGGAACCAGGGTGTACCACCAGCACTAGGGCTGTGTGAGGAACCAGGGAGTACCACCAGCAGGAGGGCTGTGTGAGGGACCAGGGTGTACCACCAGCACTAGGGCTGTGTGAGGGACCAGGGAGTACCCACCAGCAGGAGGGCTGTGAGGGACCAGGGAGTACCACCAGCAGGAGGGCTGTGTGAGGGACCAGGGTGTACCACCAGCAGGAGTGCTGTGTGAGGAACCAGGGTGTACCACCAGCAGGAGTGTTGTGTGAGGGACCAGGGTGTACCACCAGCAGGAGGGCTGTGTGAGGAACCAGGGTGTACCACCAGCAGGAGGGCTGTGTGAGGGACCAGGGTGTACCACCAGCAGGAGTGTTGTGTGAGGGACCAGAGTGTACCCACCAGATAGGAGGGCTGTGTGAGGGACCAGGGTGTACCACCAGCAGGAGGGCTGTGTGAGGGACCAGGGTGTACCACCAGCAGGAGGGTTGTGTGAGGGACCAGGGAGTACCACCAGCACTAGGGCTGTGTGAGGGACCAGGGAGTACCACCAGCAGGAGGGCTGTGTGAGGGACCAGGGTGTACCACCAGCAGGAGGGCTGTGTGAGGGACCAGGGAGTACCACCAGCAGGAGGGCTGTGTGAGGAACCAGGGAGTACCACCAGCAGGAGGGCTGTGTGAGGGACCAGGGTGTACCACCAGCACTAGGGCTGTGTGAGGGACCAGGGAGTACCACCAGCAGGAGGGCTGTGTGCGGGACCAGGGAGTACCACCAGTAGGAGGGCTGTGTGAGGAACCAGGGTGTACCACCAGCACTAGGGCTGTGTGAGGAACCAGGGAGTACCACCAGCAGGAGGGCTGTGTGAGGGACCAGGGTGTACCACCAGCACTAGGGCTGTGTGAGGGACCAGGGAGTACCCACCAGCAGGAGGGCTGTGAGGGACCAGGGAGTACCACCAGCAGGAGGGCTGTGTGAGGGACCAGGGTGTACCACCAGCAGGAGTGCTGTGTGAGGAACCAGGGTGTACCACCAGCAGGAGTGTTGTGTGAGGGACCAGGGTGTACCACCAGCAGGAGGGCTGTGTGAGGAACCAGGGTGTACCACCAGCAGGAGGGCTGTGTGAGGGACCAGGGTGTACCACCAGCAGGAGTGTTGTGTGAGGGACCAGAGTGTACCCACCAGATAGGAGGGCTGTGTGAGGGACCAGGGTGTACCACCAGCAGGAGGGCTGTGTGAGGGACCAGGGTGTACCACCAGCAGGAGGGTTGTGTGAGGGACCAGGGAGTACCACCAGCACTAGGGCTGTGTGAGGGACCAGGGAGTACCACCAGCAGGAGGGCTGTGTGAGGGACCAGGGTGTACCACCAGCAGGAGGGCTGTGTGAGGGACCAGGGAGTACCACCAGCAGGAGGGCTGTGTGAGGAACCAGGGAGTACCACCAGCAGGAGGGTTGTGTGAGGGACCAGGGTGTACCACCAGCACTAGGGCTGTGTGAGGGACCAGGGAGTACCACCAGCAGGAGGGCTGTGTGCGGGACCAGGGAGTACCACCAGTAGGAGGGCTGTGTGCGGGACCAGGGAGTACCACCAGTAGGAGGGCTGTGTGAGGAACCAGGGTGTACCACCAGCAGGAGGGCTGTGTGCGGGACCAGGGAGTACCACCAGTAGGAGGGCTGTGTGAGGAACCAGGGTGTACCACCAGCACTAGGGCTGTGTGAGGAACCAGGGAGTACCACCAGCAGGAGGGCTGTGTGAGGGACCAGGGTGTACCACCAGCACTAGGGCTGTGTGAGGGACCAGGGAGTACCCACCAGCAGGAGGGCTGTGAGGGACCAGGGAGTACCACCAGCAGGAGGGCTGTGTGAGGGACCAGGGTGTACCACCAGCAGGAGGGCTGTGTGAGGGACCAGGGTGTACCATCAGCAGGAGGGCTGTGAGGGACTAGGGCGTACCTACCAGAAAGGGAGGATGTCGTCCGAGGTCTTCCAGCACCAGCAGCTGCGGCAGCTGTGTCTGCCGCTTGAGAAGATGCCCATGATCCACGCAAGCACACCCGTCTTGAGCAGTGAACCAACACCTGGCTTCTTCGCTGTCTGTCCGTCACTGCGGCTCATTGGAGCGGCAGCCAGACAGAGACTTCTAGCATCATGACAGTGACATGTCACCTGTCTGACATGTCCTGGCAGTGTCAACTTCTGCTGACACTGACTGTGCCCTCTTCAATATTTTCTTTGACGTATCCTTCGGTGATTGAGTGAGTGATCAATAACTACACAGACAATGTCCTTGATTCTTTCTGACTACTTGTGTCCTACTTGTGAATGTCCTATTTACGAGTATCCTACTTGTGAGTATGTCACTAGGTACTAACTGAACAACAAGGTCCTTTGTGTAACTACTAAAGGCACATACACATTCCTTCATTTGCTACTTGACGTGTACACTAGTGTCTTCCATATCTGTTCACTACAGGTTGCTGTATCCCGACATCTTCCCATGGGTCTGCCAGTGGGCCAGTCCTGTCGCAGTGGGTCAGTCCTCTCTCAGTCTTGTATTTAGGCAGTAGTCGTAGATCGTGTTACATCCTGGAAGTGACTTCACTTCCTGGGTGTGAGCGACCAGGTGTGACAGGTCCACTGACTCGGCCGTCAACTACAGGTGACTCCTAGTGACACAGTCCCACTGACACAGGGGTTTACCCAGTCACTGGTGACACTGACTCACTCACTCCATGGGCCAGTGGTGACAACATGACACACCTGAGCCTCGATGACGATGGTCACCTACCTGTGACCGTGGACGATCCTGTGTCACGTCACCAAGTGGCCCCGTGACACACATTGGTGTCAACTGTCATGGCTCAATGACCACCAGTCTAGGATCAACACTTGTAAACACTGACTGCCACGCCCCCTGGGCTATCTAGTGGGGCATCAAGTAAGCCTCCAAACACAGACATCTTCCCATGTCCTCCAGACACAAAGATGACAATCAATTAGGCCTTATCAGCCACACAATAGAATCCCAGTGTTGTAAGGCTGTGTCTGGAGTACACAACAAGCAGTCTAGGCAGGTACTGCACTCACTGGACCAGATGTTACACAAAGCAGTCAGTTGGCCTGCTACACCCTTTTCCAGAAGTCATTAACATCCGGCAACTCATTGTGCCTATTGGAGCGGCACTTCAACCAGTGTACCTGGGACTGGTACTTCAGGCCAGCATTATCAACGCATAAATATTATTCATTCATTTACATATTGTTGTTGTTTTGACATGACTGGAGGATTCTGGACCAACAAATATTCACACTCTGCACAGCGTCTGCTCATAAAATCTGTTCATATAGGACAAGTACACTTGCTGTGTGTATGCATAATGCACAATGACAGTGCCCACTGCCTTTTAACACATAAGAATGTAAAAAAATTTACTAGAAAAATGTTGCATACATAAAATACTAAAATCTATTAAAATGAATTAAACATTTATGTTAAATTAGTTACGCATTTATGTTAGGTATCTAGATGTTGTGTGGGAAGGGGGAGGATACTGTGGATACCACGGCTGTGGAGTAACTCTAGGGCTGGGGGAGAGTAACTTCAGGGCTGGGGACGAGTAACCTCAGGGCTGGGGGCGAGTAACTTTAGGGCTGTGGAGTAACTCTAGGGCTGGGGGAGAGTAACTTCAGGGCTGGGGACGAGTAACCTCAGGGCTGGGGGCGAGTAACTTTAGGGCTGCGGAGTAACTCTAGGGCTGGGGGAGAGTAACTTCAGGGCTGGGGACGAGTAACCTCAGGGCTGGGGGCGAGTAACTTTAGGGCTGTGGGTCAGTAACTTTAGGGCTGGGGTGAGTAACTTTAGGGATGTGGTGAGTAACTAGGGCCTGGGGTGAGTACCTTTAGCGCTGGGGGTGAATAACTTTAGGGCTGTGGGTCAGTAACTTTAGGGGTGTGGGGTGAGTAACCTTAGTGATGTGGGTCAGCAACTTTAGGGATGTGGGGTGAGTAACTTTAGGGTTGTGCGGTAAGCAACTTTAGGGCTGGGGTGAGTAACTTTACAGTTGTAGGGTTAGTAACTTTAGGGCTGGGGTGAGTAACTTTTGGGATGTGGTCAATAACTCTGGGGATGTGAGGTGAGTAAGAAGACAGGTCAGTGTTGCTGTCACACAACGACTGACGAGTCACAAGGAGTCACAATCACTAAGTGGCAATAAACACTAAACATGTGTAACTGATGTTGTAGCAGTTGTTTAAAATTCAATTGACCAGCTGCTGGACATTAACAAAAGCAATTAAATATTGGTGTTCAGCCGGAGAACACATCATTACAGGACACGTTAATGGCCAAATCATGCTGCATCTGGTGTAATTAAAAACAAAACAATCCTTTGCAAAAAATGCTTTCCTGGCCGAGTGACACAGAGAATACACGCAACATTCAAATACTTGGCACGGCTGACGCATATTAGAAGTGTTTCAAGAACACAGAAGAACTGTGTCGTCTCACACAGCAGTGCACTAATGTCCTTCAATATAATGTGTAATGCTTTATTGACACAAATCAAGCCTACTTAGGATAATTATAAATAAATAATAGTTCTTTTACAGTGCCTTTTTATCTAATGTAGTACATTTACAATGGACTTGAACATTCTAATCGATAGGACACTCCCTGAATTATGCTACATAAATGCTGACTGCATGTATTAGACACTTCTGTGTTCGTTTGTCTACAATAATTATTGTAATGGTTATGGATTACAACAAATATATAAATATTAATACTGACATTGATCAAAACGTGCTGGAAGATTATATATATTTACCAAGCCAGATGGGAGCAGATTAATGAGTGACTGAGGATAAGAGGATTCCCAGCAGACGAGACCAGTGTCAACACAAGGAGAACACGACGATGTAGACACACAACGAGTGGCTGCAGTAGAGAATGGACCAGGGAGGCTGACCTAGCAACACACATTCATAAGTGGACGGTGTTGACTCTGACTCTGTGTGTCCACTGGTCACTGTGTGTCCACTGGTCGCTGTGTGTCCACTGGTCGCTGTGTGTCCACTGGTCACTGTGTGTCCACTGGTCACTGTGTGTCCACTGGTCGGTGTGTCCACTGGTCACTGTGTGTCCACTGGTCGCTGTGTGTCCACTGGTCGCTGTGTGTCCACTGGTCGCTGTGTGTCCACAGGTCACTGTGTCCACTGGTCACTGTGTGTCACTGGTCACTGTGTGTCCACTGGTCTCTGTCCACTGGTCACTGTGTGTCCACTGGTCACTGTGTGTCCACAGGTCGCTGTGTGTCCACTGGTCGCTGTGTGTCCACTGGTCACTGTGTGTCCACTGGTCTCTGTGTGTCCACTGGTCTCTGTGTGTCCACTGGTCGCTGTGTGTCCACTGGTCGCTGTGTGTCCACTGGTCGCTGTGTGTCCACTGGTCGCTGTGTGTCCACTGGTCGCTGTGTGTCCACTGGTCGCTGTGTGTCCACTGGTCGCTGTGTGTCCACTGGTCGCTGTGTGTCCACTGGTCGCTGTGTGTCCACTGGTCCCTGTGTGTCCACTGGTCGCTGTGTGTCCACTGGTCGGTGTGTCCACTGGTCGCTGTGTGTCCACTGGTCGCTGTGTGTCCACTGTTCGCTGTGTGTCCACTGTTCGCTGTGTGTCCACCGGTCGCTGTGTGTCCACCGGTCGCTGTGTGTCCACCGGTCGCTGTGTGTCCACCGGTCGCTGTGTGTCCACCGGTCGCTGTGTGTCCACCGGTCGCTGTGTGTCCACCGGTCGCTGTGTGTCCACCGGTCGCTGTGTGTCCACCGGTCGCTGTGTGTCCACCGGTCGCTGTGTGTCCACCGGTCGCTGAGTGTCCACCGGTCGCTGTGTGTCCACCGGTCGCTGTGTGTCCACCGGTCGCTGTGTGTCCACCGGTCGCTGTGTGTCTACTGGTCGGTGTGTCCACTGGTCACTGTGTGTCCACTGGTTGCTGTTTGTCCACTGGTCACTGTGTGTCCACTGGTCACTGTGTGTCCACTGGTCACTGTGTGTCCACTGGTTGCTGTGTGTCCACTGGTCGCTGTGTGTCCACTGGTCACTGTGTGTCCACAGGTCTCTGTGTGTCCACAGGTCTCTGTGTGTCCACAGGTCTCTGTGTGTCCTCAGGTCACTGTGTGTCCACTGGTCACTGTGTGTCCACTGGTCACTGTGTGTCCACAGGTCTCTGTGTAGCCACAGGTCTCTGTGTGTCCTCAGGTCGCTGTGTGTCTACTGGTCACTGTGTGTCCACTGGTCACTGTGTGTCCACTGGTCACTGTGTGTCTACTGGTTGCTGTGTGTCCACTGGTCACTGTGTGTCCATTGGTCACTGTGTGTCCACTGGTCTCTGTGTGTCCACTGGTCGCTGTGTGTCCACTGGTCGCTGTGTGTCCACTGGTCGCTGTGTGTCCACTGGTCGCTGTGTGTCCACTGGTAGCTGTGTGGCCACTGGTCGCTGTGTGTCCACTGGTCGCTGTGTGTCCACTGGTCTCTGTGTGTCCACTGGTCTCTGTGTGTCCACTGGTCACTGTGTGTCCACAGGTCGCTGTGTGTCCACTGGTCACTGTGTGTCCACTGGTCACTGTGTGTCCACAGGTCGCTGTGTGTCCACTGGTCGCTGTGTGTCCACTGGTCGCTGTGTGTCCACTGGTCTCTGTTTGTCCACTGGTCGCTGTGTGTCCACTGGTCGCTGTGTGTCCACTGGTCGCTGTGTGTCCACTGGTCGCTGTGTGTCCACTGGTCGCTGTGTGTCCACTGGTCGCTGTGTGTCCACTGGTCTCTGTGTGTCCACTGGTCTCTGTGTGTCCACAGGTCTCTGTGTGTCCACTGGTCGCTGTGTGTCCACTGGTCACTGTGTGTCCACTGGTCGCTGTGTGTCCACTGGTCTCTGTGTGTCCACTGGTCGCTGTATGTCCATTGGTCGCTGTGTGTCCATTGGTCACCTTGTGTCCACTGGTCTCTGTGTGTCCACTGGTCGCTGTGTCCACTGGTCGCTGTGTGTCTACTGGTCTCTGTGTGTCCACTGGTCTCTGTGTGTCCACTGGTCTCTGTGTGTCCACTGGTTGCTGTGTGTCCACTGGTCTCTGTGTGTCCACTGGTCGCTGTGTGTCCACTGGTCGCTGTGTGTCCACTGGTCGCTGTGTCCACTGGTCACCTTGTGTCCACTGGTCTCTGTGTGTCCACTGGTCGCTGTGTGTCCATTGGTCGCTGTGTGTCCATTGGTCACTGTGTGTCCACTGGTCTCTGTGTGTCCACTGGTCGCTGTGTCCACTGGTCGCTGTGTGTCTACTGGTCTCTGTGTGTCCACTGATCTCTGTGTGTCCACAGGTCGCTGTGTGTCCACTGGTCTCTGTGTGTCCACTGGTCTCTGTGTGTCCACTGGTCGCTGTGTGTCCATTGGTCACTGTGTGTCCACTGGTATCTGTGTGTCCACTGGTCGCTGTGTCCACTGGTCGCTGTGTGTCTACTGGTCTCTGTGTGTCCACTGGTCTCTGTGTGTCCACAGGTCGCTGTGTGTCCACTGGTCACTGTGTGTCCACTGGTCTCTGTGTGTCCACTGGTTGCTGTGTGTCCATTGGTCACTGTGTGACACGTCCACCAGTTTGTCACCAAACACTAATTACAGCCACCACAAGTTAGCAGTGGCCCAGGCCTGGGGGACGTTCACGATGTACTTTGTGTACACACAAGTTAGCAGTGGCCCAGCCCTGGGGGACGTTCACGATGTACTTTGTGTACAAGTTTTATTTGTTGCACCATGATAAACTACTCCAGTGGTTATTGACAGTCCTGTAGATTCCACAAGGTACTTAGATGTTTAACTTTGATGTTTTCCGTCCATGACTTCCATGCGCATGAAGGTTCCACGCTTGATGCCCTCCAAGTGTGGCCCTCCAAGTGTGGCCCAGTAACATGAACCTCGCTGTGCATAAAATACAGGATTGGCAACAGAAACGATGAACTATCACACAAGAATGGTGCAATGACATAACCAATGCACATGGTGAAGCACCATACTCTACCAACGCAAATGGTGAAGCACCATACTCTACCAATGTACATGAAGCACCATACTCTACCAATGCAAATGATGAAGCACCATACTCTACCAATGTACAGTCGAGCTTAATTATATCGTGGTGGTCGGGGTCCGCAATTTCGGAACGCGCTGTATGCGAGGCGCGTTAGGTGTTCCCATATCTGCCACCAGGGAGCTACTAAACAACAGTGATCGCCGCCTGGTGCACCAAGTCCAAGAACACTGTCGAAGCCACTGTGTGCTTGTAGCACTGTCTTATACGCCAATACACAGTTTATAGAGCTAATTAAACGAGTCAACACTCTTATATGCCAATACACAGTTTATAGAGCTTATTAAACGAGTCAACACTGTCTTATATACCAATACACAGTTTATAGAGCTTATTAAATGAGTCAACCCTGTCTTATACGCCAATATACAGTTTATAGAGCTTATTAAACGAGTCAGCACTGTCTTATACGCCAATACACAGTTTATAGAGCTTATTAAACGAGTCAACAAGTATCAACATGTATTATTTTTAAATGTCGCACCCTGTTGAATCTTGAACTGAATAAAATGCATGTATACCGTTATTAAACAGATTTGCTATGATGACGATGATTTACTGGACCAATAGGCCTACGAACCGAAAATAATAACCTGGATCTGAGCAGCCAAAAACGTATATGAGTTGCCACATGCAGTATTTAAGCTGATTAAACATAGAACATGACAATAGGTAGAATTAATAATTGTTTCACTTCATCTTTCAACTAATCTCGCCCGAAGCATAAATTTATGACGCACCACTTAACATCAATTCATTGTTTCATATGTGGATGACAAATTCGTATTTTTGTGCACCGGTAGTACCTTGGGTTAGGCATTTGGCATGTTTATTTCGCGTTGCGAAAACGATTAGATTTACGATGCAATGGAAGCATACCATTCCACCCCAGGGCATGAGTGATCATCTTGCAGTTCTCACTACGCTTGATGTTCGTCCAAAAGCGTACTTAAAACACTCACACAAGGTATACAAATATACATCAACAAACTAACACTAACCTAACATCAAATCAGCAAACTTTGTTGGTCTTCGGCTAGACATGGCTGAATATGCCACTCAATTCTTGGTGGGAAATCCTTCATCCAAATCACCTGATGAGAACTGGCAAGCATTCAAGGATGCATTAATCCGAGCCATCACAACACATGTACCGACAAAGAGCTCCAAAACCAAACGTGATCTTCCCTGGATCACCCGCGATATCCGATGTGATATCCATAAGAAGGACAGGTACTACAGTAAAGGATAGGTACTACAGTAAAGAAGGACAGGTACTACAGTAAAGAAGGACAGGTACTACAGTAAAGAAGGATGGGTACTACAGTAAAGGACAGGTACTACCGCACTGCCAGAAAGTCCAAGAAACAAGAAGATTGGTCTGCCTATTGTGTGAAGAGATAAAACATAGAGAAGCTGATGAGATTTGCTCATAACGACTACATCCAGGATGTCAATGGAGCTAGCTTGCTTGATGGGGGAAATCACAAGAAGTTTTGGTCCTTCGTGAGACTCAACAGAACTGAAAGCATAGGTATACCGATACTCTCTGATACAGATGGTCTGCACATTACTAGCCAAGCCAAAGCAGAGTGTCTTATCAAACAGTTTGCATCAGTATACATGCGTGACAACGGTACAGACATAATTGACAAAGGACCATCTCCCTACAGCAAGATGGATAACATCCGTTTCATGCAACCAGGGATTTAGAAACTATTGAAGAACAACCAAACTAAAGCTGCAGGCCCCAATGAACTCATGGCAAGGATTCTGAAGGATACCATTAAGGAGATGTCTGGTGTCCTACATCTTCCAGTAGTTGTACGATGAAGGCACCATCCCATCTGATTGGTCTACTGTACGTATATCGGCGATTTACAAGAAGGGTGATAAGTCCAAATTGTCTAATTACAGACCAGTTTCCCTAACATGCATTACATGCAAAATAATGGAACATACTGTGTGCAGCTAGATCATTGGGCACCTTGATTACAACATCTTAAACCCTAACCAACATGGCATCCAAAAGGGTCTTTCTTGTGAGACACAACTCGTCAGTACATGAATTGACGTATTCCATCAACTGAAAGAACCAGACAGATTTTGGACTTCAGTAAGCCCTTCAATAGAGTCTCATACAAAACTTCTCCACAAAATCCGGTACTACAGAATCAATGGAAAGACAAATGCCTGGATCAATGCTTTTCTCGGTTCTCGCAGTCAACAAGTTGTCGTCAATGGGCAGTCATCACGGTCAACTGACGTCCTCTCTGGAGGTCCACAAGGAACAGTGTTGGGGCCAATGTTGTTTTTGTTGTACATTAACGACATCAATGAAGGAGTGAATTCACAGTATCTTTTACCGTGAAATTCAAACCTTGACTGAACACTTGGCACTTGAAGGCTGACCACTTGGCATTTGAAGGCTGACCACTTGGCACTTGAATCTGACCTGAACAAACTCCACCGCTGGGCAAGGACGTGGCAGATGGATTTTAATGTGTCAAAGTGCACTGTCCTGTCAGTTATGACCAAGAGGAAGCCATTAACATGATTACTATATGGATGACCAACAGAGCAAACGAACTGACAACCAAGACTACCTGGGAATTACCATTAACATGAAGTTATCGTGGCAGCAGCACTTCAACAAGGTGCAAAACAGAGCCAGAAAGACGCTCGGCCTAATCAAGAGAACACTGCATGCGGCACAACCCCAAGTGAGGAAAACTGCATACGAGCCATTACAAGGTACTCGTCCGACCGACGCTTGAGTAGGCTACTTGTGCCTGGTCACCCCACAGCAAGACAGACATTCAGAACTTTGAACAAGTGCAGCGTTCCACAGCTCGTTTTGTCACTGGTGACAATCGGAGAACTTCAAGTGTCATTGCCATATGTGCTAACTAAATGTGGCATACGTTGCATACTAGACGTTGCATCAGAGATGCCACTCTGTTTTACAAGATTCACCATGGACAAGTTCACATCAGTTTGCCTACCATGATTGTCACAACAGATGCTCACACTAGATGCTACCACGAGTATAAACTCCAAACACTACCAGCCTCCTGCATCATCTACCAGCACTCATTCTGTGTTCGCTCTATCCCAATGTGGAATTCCCTCATCATCTACCAGAACTCATTCTGTGTTCGCTCTATCCCAATGTGGAATTCCCTCATCATCTACCAGAACTCATTCTGTGTTCGCTCTATCCCAATGTGGAATTCCCTCATCATCTACCAGAACTCATTCTGTGTTCGCTCTATCCCAATGTGGAATTCCCTCATCATCTACCAGAACTCATTCTGTGTTCGCTCTATCCCAATGTGGAATTCCCTCATCATCTACCAGAACTCATTCTGTGTTCGCTCTATCCCAATGTGGAATTCCCTCATCATCTACCAGAACTCATTCTGTGTTCGCTCTATCCCAATGTGGAATTCCCTCATCATCTACCAGAACTCATTCTGTGTTCGCTCTATCCCAATGTGGAATTCCCTCATCATCTACCAGAACTCATTCTGTGTTCGCTCTATCCCAATGTGGAATTCCCTCATCATCTACCAGCACTCATTCTGTGTTCGCTCTATCCCAATGTGGAATTCCCTCACCCAGGAAACAGTCACTGCACCAAAGGCATTTCAGAAAGCTGCCCTCGAAGTTATTAAGTCATCAAAGTTATTAAGTAATTTTAACCCTGAACTGCAAAATATTTATTGTACATACAAACGATTTAGAACACCCTACCTTGGGAGAGTATGTTACAAACTGCAGGATAGTAAATTATTACTTTTAAGCAGTATATACTTGAAGACTGGTATTCCATACTAAATTGCATTTAAGACTGTTTATCTGATTTTTATGTGAGGCAACACCTCACATGAAGGACCGCATGAAGGACACGATAATGAGAACACTGATATCAGCATCAATCGTCCTACTAACCTTTTGCTGGGTGATGATGTACGACTGTTGATCTCCTCCGTGACGGAACTGTTGATGCCACTTCTGATGCTGGTTGCCGTGGTAACCTCCTCTGTGATGGTGCGAGCACTGATTGACCCCTTGGCCAAACGCGGTGACACAGAGACATCTCCTGCCGTTGTCACTGCTGTTTCCGTGACAACACTTTCACTGCGCGGTGTCCGTGCCTTCATGGGCTTGCCTTTGCCTGTGGGAGAGAGGGGTTGGTCAAACTGAAGAAACGGTTGAGTGGTGGGCACCTAGCTTAAAGTGAAACAAAAGTCATGGTTTTGGGGCACCTAAGAGATAATAAAAACTGACCATGTGCAACTAAAATAAAAAATATCACGCCACAGGTTTACTCAGAATGTGTTCTAAAAGTGGGAGATTCCAGTCATTTCTCCAGTTGACTGAGCACTGACATGTTAACCAGATAAGCACATGCGCAGTTCTATGGAAATCGGGTAACCTAAACTATTGTGATGTACTAAGGGAGGCCGGCAGACACAGAACCTAAACTATTGTGATGTACTAAGGGAGGCCGGCAGACACAGAACCAATGTATTAAGGCAGACACAAAACCAATGCAAAATCTCAAACAAACATGTTATTTTGCCAGAAAGAGGTCTAGTTTAGTAAAAGAAAGAGGATTAGTTCAGAAAAAGGCCAAAATATGTTGCGTAAGTTGAGTTTGGACACAAACAGTATAGCCATATCGTATTGGCAAATATAGGTGTATACAAATATATTTTCATTTGGTGAGCGAATTTTGCTAGACTATGACACTCGTGACATAAAGTTATCTAATAGTATGACGTGGCCCATGAAATTAAGAGGTTGTGTGTTCAACAAGTTTTTCGTAGTAAACCAGTGGCATGATATTCTTAATTGCAGTTGCAAATGATTGTTTTGACTCTTATAGGTGCATAGGCCAAAAAACATGATTTTTTTCCCTTTAAAGGGAATGAACAACCATTTTTATTGGCGACTGTTGCTTGGGATATTGTAACGACTGTTACTTGGGATATTGTAACGACTGTTACTTGGGATATTGTAACGAGTGTTACTTGGGATATTGTAACGACTGTTACCATAAGTTTCCGTGTATAATTTGCATTTTTTCCCTTCATTTTATACTTAAAAGTCCAGGTGCGTATTATACATGGTGATAGGGCGAAACAAAATTTTATGCGACCGGATATGGATAGCGCTACTGGAACACTAGTACTATGACATCAATGAGCGGGAAGCGTACGTGACCGGGAGCGTCGCTGACCGGGAGGTAATATATCGTCGAGTGCGATGAGCCGGCGGTATTGTCGTAACTTGCGTGATTTTTTGATGAAATGACAGTGGCCAACCGTGAGTTGCACTTCAAGCAAACTATCAGAAGCGGGGAAATCAGGGGTCAATGCCAAAAGTTGGGGTGCGTATTATACATGGTAATATAGAAATTCTAACCGAATTTATCAAAAGTCAGGGTGCGTATTACACATGGGGGCGTATTATACACGGAAACGTACGGTACTTGGGATATTGTAACGACTGTTACTTGGGATATTGTAACACCAAATTTACTAGTATTCGGTAGGATAAAAATAATATCAAATGTGTTACTATTTTTTATCTTCCATGTTTTAATATTTTAGACAAAACATGATTTGGCGATGAATTAAATAGGCTAGTTTTATGACATATATAGAAATAGCTGTACTGCAATTAAAGACAGACCATGGAACAAATGGAAGGGGAACGGCTGATGACGAGAAGTGGATGCAGTCCGTGCGGAGGGTAGAAGGAGAAGATTAAGACCGCGACTGAGATGAGAGGACTGTGTGAATAGAGATTTGGTGGGAGTGGGGGGAGGACGAGAGTAAGGGATGGGTGAGTGGAGGCGGGTGGTGGAAACGGCAGTGAAACGGGAACGGTGATGGAAGGAAATAAAAATCAATGATTGGTATCGATGCCAGCTTCACCACGGACTTTATGCATAACGAGAGCAACAAGATTAAACTGTACCTGCTTCAGTGTCAGCCGCATCTAGCCTCACCAGGACCTCCTTCTCCAGGCGTTCCACCGTGGCTTCCTCCTCATCCAGCCTCCGTTTCCACTCCATCAGTTTCTCTGCATTCTTGCGGCGCCGACACAAGATCTGCTCCCTCTTGGTCAAATACCTGACATACAAACAACATCAACTAGAGTCTCCAACCCACTTGATACAGACAACATCAACTAGAGTCTCCAACCCACTTGATACAGACAACATCAACTAGAGTCTCCAACCCACATGATACAGACAACATCAACTAGAGTCTCCAACCCACTTGATACAGACAACATCAACTAGAGTCTCCAACCCACATGATACAGACAACATCAACTAGAGTCTCCAACCCACTTGATACAGACAACATCAACTAGAGTCTCCAACCCACTTGATACAGACAACATCAACTAGAGTCTCCAACCCACTTGATACAGACAACATTAACTAGAGTCTCCAACCCACTTGATACAGACAACATCAACTAGAGTCTCCAACCCACTTGATACAGACAACATCAACTAGAGTCTCCAACCCACATGATACAGACAACATCAACTAGAGTCTCCAACCCACTTGATACAGACAACATCAACTAGAGTCTCCAACCCACATGATACAGACAACATCAACTAGTCTCCAACCCACTTGATACAGACAACATCAACTTGTCTCCAACCCACTTGATACAGACAACATCAACTAGAGTCTCCAACCCACTTGATACAGACAACATCAACTAGTCTCCAACCCACTTGATACAGACAACATCAACTAAAGTCTCCAACCCACTTGATGCAGACAACATCAACTAGAGTCTCCAACCCACTTGATACAGACAACATCAACTAGTCTCCAACCCACTTGATACAGACAACATCAACTTGTCTCCAACCCACTTGATACAGACAACATCAACTAGAGTCTCCAACCCACTTGATACAGACAACATCAACTAGTCTCCAACCCACTTGATACAGACAACATCAACTAGAGTCTCCAACCCACTTGATACAGACAACATCAACTAGTCTCCAACCCACTTGATACAGACAACATCAACTAGTCTCCAACCCACTTGATACAGACAACATCAACTAGAGTCTCAACCCACTTGATGCAGACAACATCAACTAGAGTCTCCAACCCACTTGATGCAGACAACATCAACTAGAGTCTCCAACCCACTTGATACAGACAACATCAACTAGTCTCCAACCCACTTGATACAGACAACATCAACTAGAGTCTCCAACCCACTTGATACAGACAACATCAACTAGTCTCCAACCCACTTGATACAGACAACATCAACTAGTCTCCAACCCACTTGATACAGACAACATCAACTAGTCTCCAACCCACTTGATGCAGACAACATCAACTAGAGTCTCCAAACCACTTGAGTTCAAGTAACCATGGTTACATCCTAGGATCTAATGTGTCAACAAATCTTGCTTATCACGTCTCAATATTTTTATGACCAAAACATAAGTTTGGAATAAAAACAAGAGGAATCATCTATTGTAGACAGCTTAAAACACACTTTCTTGAGTTTTAACCCACTCCTCACTTCTTGAGTCTTAATCCATTCCTCACTTCTTGAGTCTTAACCCACTCCTCACTTCTTGAGTCTTAACCCACTCCTCACTTCTTGAGTCTTAACCCACTCCTCACTTATTGAGTCTTAACCCACTCCTCACTTCTTGAGTTTTAACCCACTCCTCACTTCTTGAGTCTTAACCCACTCCTCACTTCTTGAGTCTTAACCCACTCCTCACTTCTTGAGTCTTAACCCACTCCTCACTTCTTGAGTTTTAACCCACTCCTCACTTCTTGAGTCTTAACCCACTCCTCACTTCTTGAGTCTTAACCCACTCCTCACTTATTGAGTCTTAACCCACTCCTCACTTCTTGAGTCTTAACCCACTCCTCACTTCTTGAGTCTTAACCCACTCCTCACTTCTTGAGTCTTAATCCACTCCTCACTTCTTGAGTCTTAACCGACTCCTCACTTCTCTTGTCGAGGTGATAATTTAATTAATTAATTACAGTTTTATGTAAACTAGAGACAACAATAAATTCACTTCAACATCTGTACATACTTCTCATCAAGCTTGAGTTTTTTTAGTTTCTGCACGACCCTGGGGTCAGTGGGTGATGACCCCCGCCGCCTCTCACTGCAGGATGCGTACACCTCCGAGTCAGACTTGTAGTCTGGGGCAGAAACAACAGCAATATGACAACTGTTATTACAGGCAATGAATATAAATGAATAAAACATATCTTGTTGTTTCTTATGGTTGTCTATCTTCATATATAGCACACATCCCACTCTGTGTCAGAGACAGTGAGTTCACTACAGGCTACACAGTTACCTTTGATCTTTTACTTTCCCTGGCATAGACGGGATCAACTGCTTTTAGTATTTCACAACGGCAGCTGGAAGACTTAAACACCAGTCATCTCAATCGGCAGTCTCAGCCCCCACGCCCTACCACACTAATTTAACTGAAACTGCACCAACCTTTGTTTGGTGAACTTTCCGAGTCCTCATCCAGCTGTCAACAAAAACAAGTTTTGTTTAGACAACAAACTTTCACATAACCCTCCATTTACTGAAGCAAAAGTTTACTTTAAAACAACTCTCTTTTTTCAACACAAATCATTTAATTGGACAATGAACAAGTATTACTCCTCCATAATGATAATATATATATATATATTAGTATACTTTTATATTGGTATTTTTTAGAAAAAACATTTATTATACTATTAACGTAAAATGCCAGTTCACCCCTGGCCTAGGTGACCTGGCCTGGGTGACCTGGCCTAGGTGACCTTCCCACACACAAAAACAGAATCCCAAAGTTCACGACGCATAAACCTAGAAGAATGTCTTAGAATATTGGAGCCACAGAAACCACCAGCCACAGTAACAACTATCAGTACTGAAATCAAGTATTTTGAGATGACTGTAATATTTAAATACAAGAGTTATGGAATGTGTTGCCTTAAACACTCATCAGTTCAGTTATAGTAGAGTTGTGGAATGTGCTGCCTTAGACACTCGTCAGTTCAGTTATAGTAGAGTTATGGAATGTGTTGCCTTAGACACTCGTCAGTTCAGTTATAGTATAGTTATGGAATGTGCTGCCTTAGACACTCGTCAGTTCAGTTATAGTAGAGTTGTGGAATGTGTTGCCTTAGACACTCATCAGTTCAGTTATAGTAGAGTTATGGAATGTGTTGCCTTAAACACTCATCAGTTCAGTTATAGTAGAGTTGTGGAATGTGTTGCCTTAGACACTCATCAGTTCAGTTATAGTAGAGTTATGGAATGTGTTGCCTTAAACACTCATCAGTTCAGTTATAGTAGAGTTGTGGAATGTGCTGCCTTAGACACTCGTCAGTTCAGTTATAGTAGAGTTATGGAATGTGTTGCCTTAGACACTCATCAGTTCAGTTATAGTAGAGTTATGGATTGTGCTGCCTTAGACACTCATCAGTTCAGTTATAGTAGAGTTATGGAATGTGCTGCCTTAGACACTCGTCAGTTCAGTTATAGTAGAGTTATGGAATGTGCTGCCTTAGACACTCATCAGTTCAATTATAGTAGAGTTGTGGAATGTGCTGCCTTAGACACTCGTCAGTTCAGTTATAGTAGAGTTATGGAATGTGCTGCCTTAGACACTCGTCAGTTCAGTTATAGTAGAGTTATGGAATGTGTTGCCTTAGACACTCATCAGTTCAGTTATAGTAGAGTTATGGAATGTGCTGCCTTAGACACTCATCAGTTCAGTTATAGTAGAGTTGTGGAATGTGTTGCCTTAGACACTCATCAGTTCAGTTTTAGTAGAGTTATGGAATGTGTTGCCTTAAACACTCATCAGTTCAGTTATAGTAGAGTTGTGGAATGTGTTGCCTTAGACACTCATCAGTTCAGTTATAGTAGAGTTGTGGAATGTGTTGCCTTAGACACTCATCAGTTCAGTTATAGTAGAGTTATGGAATGTGTTGCCTTAGACACTCATCAGTTCAGTTATAGTAATGTTATGGAATGTGTTGCCTTAGACACTCATCAGTTCAGTTATAGTAGAGTTGTGGAATGTGTTGCCTTAGACACTCATCAGTTCAGTTATAGTAGAGTTGTGGAATGTGCTGCCTTAGACACTCATCAGTTCAGTTATAGTAGAGTTGTGGAATGTGTTGCCTTAGACACTCATCAGTTCAGTTATAGTAGAGTTATGGAATGTGTTGCCTTAGACACTCATCAGTTCAGTTATAGTAATGTTATGGAATGTGTTGCCTTAGACACTCATCAGTTCAGTTATAGTAGAGTTGTGGAATGTGTTGCCTTAGACACTCATCAGTTCAGTTATAGTAGAGTTGTGGAATGTGTTGCCTTAGACACTCATCAGTTCAGTTATAGTAGAGTTGTGGAATGTGCTGCCTTAGACACTCGTCAGTTCAGTTATAGTAATGTTATGGAATGTGTTGCCTTAAACACTCATCAGTTCAGTTATAGTAGAGTTGTGGAATGTGTTGCCTTAGACACTCATCAGTTCAGTTATAGTAGAGTTGTGGAATGTGCTGCCTTAGACACTCATCAGTTCAGTTATAGTAGAGTTGTGGAATGTGTTGCCTTAGACACTCATCAGTTCAGTTATAGTAGAGTTATGGAATGTGTTGCCTTAAACACTCATCAGTTCAGTTATAGTAGAGTTGTGGAATGTGCTGCTTTAGACACTCGTCAGTTCAGTTATAGTACAGTTATGGAATGTGCTGCCTTAGACACTCATCAGTTCAGTTGCAACCCTTCAACTGATTTAGACCATTGCGAAATTTTTCCAATGATGTTATAGAAACTAAACAACAAATTTGCACAAACGAGCTAGCATGTCATAATTAATGTTAGATATGTTATATAAAAGTGTCTTAGTGTCATACAAAGGTTGTCTCACTATCATACAAAAGGTGTCTTACATGAATGCTAAGTTCATCCTCAGTGGCTCCCTCTTCGGGTACTTTTGTTTTTCCCGTCTGAAGTTTCTCGCACACCTGGTGAAAAAAACAGTAAACAACAGCCTCCAGTAGTAATAGTCACTGCTTCTCAGATGACAAAAGTCACATAGGCTAATTTCTGTTGTTAGTTCTGCCTGACTACCTTCCTCTCTGTTCTCTCCCACTACCTTCCTCACTGTTCTCTCCCACTACCTTCCTCACTGTTCTCTCCCACTACCTTCCTCTCTGTTCTCTCCCACTACCTTCCTCTCTGTTCTCTCCCACTACATTCCTCTCTGTTCTCTCCCATTACTTTCCTCACTGTTCTCTCCCACTACCTTCCTCTCTGTTCTCTCCCACTACCTTCCTCTCTGTTCTCTCCCACTACCTTCCTCTCTCGGTCACCTGGGTAAAGTGCACAGCAGACTTGTGAACAGCCACAACAAGATTTATGGCAAAGTTATAATAAAAATAAGAAATGTGATGTTAACTGAGAGAGAGAGACAATGACAACATATGTTCTTGGGTCCATTGAGAAAGTGTCAGGTGGAAGCACTTATGACATGCAGCACATCACAGCACCGCAGGGAAGCAGAGGCCATGCACTGGAGACAGTCTGCACATCTGCTCTTGGTGACAGTCACTTGTGACAGTCGTACCTGTCCTTTGATGACAATCATGCCTGATGACATGTTAGTGATGATCACAGCTGATGGCAGTTTGTTGTGTCATGATTGGCTATATACATATACTGCCAATCATACACAGACTGACAGACAGAGAGCTAGCCAGCGGGCCAGCCAGACAGCCACATGGAGAAGCAGACAGCTGTTCCTCTGGCTGTGTCATTAAGGAAGGAACAAGCATAATGCCCCAATTCACAATAAGTTGAGAAACTTCTGACTGTCTTTGATGTCACCTGTGTGAAGCAAAGCAACTTCTGACTGTCTTTGATGTCACCTGTGTGAAGCAAAGCAACTTCTGACTGTCTTTGATGTCACCTGTGTGAAGCAAAGCAACTTCCTGTCAAGAAATCTTCAGTTATCACAGGATAGACACTGTAAGGAAACGCAACCTCTGGCTCCAATCTGACACAAACTAAGTGATGACCTCACCATATCAGTCTGACACAAACTAAGTGATGACCTCACCATATCAGTCTGACACAAACTAAGTGATGACCTCACCATATCAGTCTGACACAAACTAAGTGATGACCTCACCATATCAGTCTGACACAAACTAAGTGATGACCTCACCATATCAGTCTGACACAAACTAAGTGATGACCTCACCATATCAGTCTGACACGAACTAAGTGGTGATCTCACCATATCAGTCTGACATGAACTAAGTGGTGATCTCACCATATCAGACTGACACAAACTAAGTGAATACCTCACCATATCAGTCTGACATGAACTAAGTGATGACCTCACCATATCAGTCTGACATGAACTAAGTGGTGATCTCACCATATCAGACTGACACAAACTAAGTGATGACCTCACCATATCAGTCTGACACAAACTAAGTGATGACCTCACCATATCAGTCTGACACAAACTAAGTGATGACCTCACCATATCAGTCTGACATGAACTAAGTGGTGATCTCACCATATCAGACTGACACAAACTAAGTGAATACCTCACCATATCAGTCTGACATGAACTAAGTGATGACCTCACCATATCAGTCTGACATGAACTAAGTGGTGATCTCACCATATCAGACTGACACAAACTAAGTGATGACCTCACCATATCAGTCTGACACAAACTAAGTGATGACCTCACCATATCAGTCTGACACAAACTAAGTGATGACCTCACCATATCAGTCTGACATGAACTAAGTGGTGATCTCACCATATCAGACTGACACAAACTAAGTGAATACCTCACCATATCAGTCTGACATGAACTAAGTGATGACCTCACCATATCAGTCAGACATGAACTAAGTGATTACCTCACCATATCAGTCTGACATGAACTAAGTTGTGATCTCACCATATCAGACTGACACGAACTAAGTGATTACTTCACCATATCAGTCTGACATGAACTAAGTGATGACCTCACCATATCAGACTGACACGAGCAAAAGAAAATGACAAATAAGAAGTTTCATCAATAAACAATACAAGATTGAGTTATTCCAAAATGCTTGTGAAATTCTTCAAGTAGAAGATTTCTGGTAGCAGCTAGCGTCGGTGTGAACTGTCTTGTGTGGCCATCCAGAGGAAGCTAGCGTCGGTGTGAACTGTCTTGTGTGGCCATCCAGAGGAAGCAAAGCCATGACCTGCCATTGAACAAATCTGAAGCTTAGAGTGAAGCTGATGGCAAGTGGCGGCAGACACGGGGGTGATGGGCCAGGGTGACAAGCTGATGGCAAGTGGCGGCAGACACGGGGGTGATGGGCCAGGGTGACAAGCTGATGGCAAGTGGCGGCAGACACGGGGGTGATGGGCCAGGGTGACAAGCTGATGGCAAGTGGCGGCAGACACGGGGGTGATGGGCCAGGGTGACAAGCTGATGGCAAGTGGCGGCAGACACGGGGGTGATGGGCCAGGGTGACAAGCTGATGGCAAGTGGCGGCAGACACGGGGGTGATGGGCCAGGGTGACAAGCTGATGGCAAGTGGCGGCAGACACGGGGGTGATGGGCCAGGGTGACAAGCAATGGAACACACTCTACCTTCACCGTGGATGACACACAGGCCGTTGCTGATAGGGGGCAGCACGTGCCTGGTGCCTTAATGGCACGCAGCCACAGTTCTACTTTCTTTTGATGTGAGAAAACCTGACAGCATGCCGCAATGACAACACAGAAACGAACAGGGTACAACATCTACACCAGGATGGTTAGAAGTACAACAAAACCTCGCCAATTCAGTGACAGCATTAAAACCCAGTTTCATAGTTACAATTAGAATTTGCACAGCTAACTAACGATGATGTTTAGACAAAATAAGATAAATTACTAAAAAATAATATCTATATATCTACATATTAATTAGTCTAGACATATTTTCTAATATCATGAAATTAATTGTTGCCTTTGAGTTCCCAGAAATGTCCAGCATAAGTTTTTATTAGCATGGGATATTCCAGCATAAGTTTTTATTAGCATGGGATATTCCAGCATAAGTTTTTATTAGCATGGGATATTCCAGCATAAGTTTTTATTAGCATGGGATATTCCAGCATAAGTTTTTATTAGCATGGGATATTCCATTATATATCTTCAGTCAGAAACAGAACTGAAACTAGATAGTCAAGATAGATAAAAATTATTTCTAATCCTTACAGAGATTATCACTGCCGCAGCCTCAGTAAACCAACAGAACTTTGTAACAAAGGCCCAGATGGCAAGTAGACAAGGAAGCCATTGGCTTATCGAGAGACCAACATTTTTAATCTATGTGTAATCCGCCCTCCTGAAAAATGTGTCAACCTTGTTTTTAAGCATATTCAAGCTGCTAGCAGTTACACAATCTGTAGATAATTTGTTCCATTCATTGATTGTCCTCTGTGAGAACGAGTACTTCCTGATATCCAATCTACACTGATCCTTTACTAATGTTACCTCATGTCCTCTAGTCTATTATCTTTCTTGAGTGACAAAAAAATATTTCTATAAATATTTTCACACACATTCAATATCTTAAAAACTTCAATTTGACCTCTTAATCACCTTGTCTCTAGGGTTGTTAAACCAAATTTTTTCAGGTCTCTCATTTCTGGAATCATTTTAGTTGCTCTCCTCTGTATTCTTTCAAGCTTATCTATATCCTTCTTACGATATGGTCTCCAAGCTTGTATACAGTACTCTAAATGATGCCTAACTATTGCTTTTATACAGAGGTATAATTAGCTTTATCGCCTTGTATGTTATAATAATAATAATACAGCATTTTTAAAAGCTCAGTTTCCCACTATATGGATCAATGCACTGAACATGGTATAAAATACTATTCACATGGTATAAACTACTATTTAAATGTAAAATTCCAAAGTCGAGGCATTGTTGTTCCAAATGCAGATTCACCAATGCTATTTTTAGTGATGCATTGGTGCAGTGTTGGCGCATAGTCCCTGCGTAGACGCCCATAAGGAATTCTTATGTGTAGAAGTTCTGTTGCAATGAAGTCATACCTTGTGAGTCGACTGTCGGAGTCGTGCGATCTCCTGCGACTGTTTCAGCAGCAGCTGTCGCTCCTTGGATGCGACGCGGTTCGCCTCTTGCATGCGCTTGATCTTGTCCTACAGACAGACAGTGTGAAAGACAGACACACAGACACCTGGTCCTACAGACATACACACAGACACCAATGCTACACACCATGTCTGGCATTAACTGCCAGATCAATGCTACACACCATGTCTGGCATTAACTGCCAGATCAATGCTACACACCATGTCTGGCATTAACTGCCAGATCAATGCTACATACCAGGTCTGGCATTAACTGCCAGATCAATGCTACACACCATGTCTGGCATTAACTGCCAGATCAATGCTACACACCATGTCTGGCAATAACTGCCAGATCAATGCTACACACCATGTCTGGCATTAACTGCCAGATCAATGCTACACACTACTATGTCTGGCATTGACTGCCAGATCAATGCTACACACTACTATGTCTGGCATTAACTGCCAGATCAATGCTACACACTACTATGTCTGACATTAACTGCCAGATCAATGCTACACACTACTATGTCTGGCATTGACTGCCAGATCAATGCTACACACTACTATGTCTGGCATTAACTGCCAGATCAATGCTACACACTACTATGTCTGGCATTGACTGCCAGATCAATGCTACACACTACTATGTCTGGCATTGACTGCCAGATCAATGCTACACACTACTATGTCTGGCATTAACTGCCAGATCAATGCTACACACTACTATGTCTGGCATTAACTGCCAGATCAATGCTACACACTACTATGTCTGGCATTAACTGCCAGATCAATGCTACACACTACTATGTCTGGCATTGACTGCCAGATCAATGCTACACACTACTATGTCTGGCATTGACTGCCAGATCAATGCTACACACTACTATGTCTGGCATTGACTGCCAGATCAATGCTACACACTACTATGTCTGGCATTGACTGCCAGATCAATGCTACACACTACTATGTCTGGCATTAACTGCCAGATCAATGCTACACACTACTATGTCTGGCATTGACTGCCAGATCAATGCTACACACTACTATGTCTGGCATTAACTGCTAGACCAATGCTACACACTACTATGTCTGGCATTAACTGCCAGATCAATGCTACATACTATGTCTGGCATTAACTGCTAGACCAATGCTACACACTACTATGTCTGGCATTAACTGCCAGATCAATGCTACACACTACTATGTCTGGCATTAACTGCCAGATCAATGCTACACACTACTATGTCTGGCATTAACTGCCAGATCAATGCTACATACTATGTCTGGCATTAACTGCTAGACCAATGCTACACACTATGTTTGGCGCTATTTCAGTCATTTCACCTTCTCCTGCTGTAGTTTCATGACAAGGGCACGTTCACGTTTCTTGATCTGAGGGTAGATCTCATCGGCGCCCTTGTCTCGATGACGCTGCTTCTGTTGTTCCAGCCACGCCAACTCTGCTCTTGTCTTCTCCTTGAGAGCTCGCTCACGCAGCTTCAACAGCGACCTCTAGTGGGCACAGACGCAACATCCAATGTGACATCAGACATGAGAATGACATCAGACACGAGTTTAAAACATAAATATACAGATATATCACCACTTAAAAATAAATAATTAAATAAGAGAGGATATTATAAAATTGCTGTAAGGAAGCAGAAACTTAGGCAGAATACCATGTCAACAATGGCCACATCACATTCAATTCTAAGACTAATTTAATCGCCTCACCCCACTAAAAATCCCCAATCACATCACTACAGTTCTTCTTACAAGTCTTTCCTGCTTCAAATTTCACATAAAAATGACAAAATCTTCAGCAAATTAAGTTATACACTGGAGTGAAACTGAGACAGACCCTACCTGGTGTTGAGTGTAGATCTCCTACTTCATGTAACTGAGACAGACCCTACCTGGTGTTGAGTGTGCATCTCCTGCGTGTAACTGAGACATACCCTACCTGGTGTTGAGTGTAGATCTCCTACTTCAAGTAACTGAGACAGACCCTACCTGGTGTTGAGTGTAGATCTCCTACTTCATGTAACTGAGACAGACCCTACCTGGTGTTGAGTGTAGATCTCCTACTTCACGTAACTGAGACAGACCCTACCTGGTGTTGAGTGTAGATCTCCTCCTGCGTGTAACTGAGACAGACCCTACCTGGTGTTGAGTGTAGATCTCCTACTTCATGTAACTGAGACAGACCCTACCTGGTGTTGAGTGTAGATCTCCTACTTCACGTAACTGAGACTGACCCTACCTGGTGTTGAGTGTAGATCTCCTACTTCATGTAACTGAGACAGACCCTACCTGGTGTTGAGTGTAGATCTCCTACTTCATGTAACTGAGACAGACCCTACCTGGTGTTGAGTGTAGATCTCCTCCTGCGTGTAACTGAGACAGACCCTACCTGGTGTTGAGTGTAGATCTCCTACTTCATGTAACTGAGACTGACGCTACCTGGTGTTGAGTGTAGATCTCCTACTTCATGTAACTGAGACAGACCCTACCTGGTGTTGAGTGTAGATCTCCTACTTCATGTAACTGAGACAGACCCTACCTGGTGTTGAGTGTAGATCTCCTCCTGTGTGTAACTGAGACAGACCCTACCTGGTGTTGAGTGTAGATCTCCTACTTCATGTAACTGAGACAGACCCTACCTGGTGTTGAGTGTAGATCTCCTCCTGCGTGTAACTGAGACAGACCCTACCTGGTGTTGAGTGTAGATCTCCTACTTCACGTAACTGAGACTGACCCTACCTGGTGTTGAGTGTAGATCTCCTACTTCATGTAACTGAGACAGACCCTACCTGGTGTTGAGTGTAGATCTCCTCCTGCGTGTAACTGAGACAGACCCTACCTGGTGTTGAGTGTAGATCTCCTACTTCACGTAACTGAGACTGACCCTACCTGGTGTTGAGTGTAGATCTCCTACTTCATGTAACTGAGACAGACCCTACCTGGTGTTGAGTGTAGATCTCCTACTTCATGTAACTGAGACTGACCCTACCTGGTGTTGAGTGTAGATCTCCTCCTGCGTGTGACTGAGACAGACCCTACCTGGTGTTGAGTGTAGATCTCCTACTTCATGTAACTGAGACTGACCCTACCTGGTGTTGAGTGTAGATCTCCTACTGCAAGTAACTGAGACAGACCCTACCTAGTGTTGAGTGTGGATCTCCTCCTGCATGTAACTGAGACAGACCCTACCTGGTGTTGAGTGTAGATCTCCCCCTGCAAGTAACTGAGACAGACCCTACCTGGTGTTGAGCGCGGATCTCCTCCTGCAAGTAACTGAGACAGACCCTACCTGGTGTTGAGTGTAGATCTCCTACTGCAAGTAACTGAGAAAGACCCTACCTGGTGTTGAGCGCGGATCTCCTCCTGCATGTAACTGAGACAGACCCTACCTGGTGTTGAGCGCGGATCTCCTCCTGCAAGTAACTGAGACAGACCCTACCTGGTGTTGAGTGTGGATCTCCTCCTGCAAGTAACTGAGACAGACCCTACCTGGTGTTGAGCGCGGATCTCCTCCTCCTGCATGTATTGTTTCATCATGTCAAAGGTAAACTTGGTGAAGGAATCCTCCTCGAAACTGAGACGTCGTGATGTAGACATGGCTGTGACAGACAGCAGAGACACAGTAAAAAACCCTGGTCAGACATCCGACTTTGTAGTAATATAATGACTTGGTTTTCAGAAAGTTAACCAAAGCCACATAAGATGTCTGTATACTCAAATTCAGTTACTAATTTATCCACAGAAACCTCGCATTACTTTGAGGGCTGCATTTCAACAACAATCAAACACATATCACAAAAATAGCAACAAAACCAGCATTGAACATTATGACTGCATTGTTTGAAATACATACATAAATTAGTCATTTATACTGTGTCATAAAAACCTGCTCAAAGGCACTAACAAGGTAAAATATGTAAGACAAGTCAACATGAACTAAGATATCAATCAATCAATCGTCAGATTTATAAGGCGCCACTCCAACAGTCGATGCTCATTGTGCCGTATAAAATGTTAAAAATATTTTATTTAACTGTGCTTTAAAAACATTTTCTGAAAGCCCTGTTAATGTCAGATGTGGCAACAGGTTCCATAATGTCGGGGCTGCGATTCCGAAGGATCGGTCTCCCCAAATCCGTTTAGCTTGCGGGACACAAAGCAGTTTAAGTTCACTCGAGCACAACGACCTAGGTGGCAGACGTTGGCTGACAGCTGGCGACCAGGCCCTTAGCCAAGGACCCGTATGCCCATCTTGAAGATGGGCAAATGTCTGACGATGACGGGTAAAATAAAAATAAAAGATGGGTTTTTCTTTTTACAAGATGAGATGTTTTCATAATAAAATTGTTTGAACTTTCTTAGTGACTTTAGTGCACGCAATCGTGATGCAACGAATGTTGTCAGTGGCAGAATAGCGAATACTGCTGATCTATAAGACTACATTTTTAACCTTGACATTGTCGGAAAATAATGATACTGCGTTTGGTCTCTATTTATTGTAATCGTCATTGGTTGGGAACGTGTTTCTACGGCCTTTCTCGGTGTCCATCCATTGGCAACTCATTTAGAAACAATCCCGTCACCCAGATGTTGGGGGCAAGTTCAAAATGACACCTGCCAAGAGAAGAGTGAAAAGATGTGATATGTCAACGTCAAAGTTCAGGACAATTGATTTTTCGTAAATGTGAATAAAACCGTTACTGCGTCTATGAACCGTCCTAGTCAGCATCCTTTGTTACATTGGTGGAGATCCATAATGTTGATGCGCCTGCCGCTAGTAACCGAGACGCTACTGTATTGTCGCCCACCGTTGGCACTCTGCAGTGGCCAAGTACGATCGCGGTAGACTTCAAAACCGAGTCTGATTCGGGCTCCGATTCACATACATAACCGCCTTAGTAGGCCCTATTATCGGCAGCAGTTTCCCGGTTCCTCAACTCAAATGGCAGGCAAACCACGAACGATTAGGCTGTGCTCAGTCTAGTAAATTCATATAGTTTTTTGTCCAATAGGCAATAATGAGTCTGGAAGATTGCTGTTTTATCAAAAAAAGTAATGTTTCAATGTATTACTTTCAAAACCAACTATATTACTGAGTGCTATATCTTCTATTTTTATTTGCTGTATTGTTTTACTTTTAGTGTCAAGCATTTGATTTTGAGTGTTATTGTAATCATATTTGTTTATATTAGACATATTTGCATCATGTACTTGAAGTCTTAAGATGTTTCAAACATTACTTCCATGTTTAAAATGAAGTTTGTATATGTTTAAAATAAAGTTTCAAGTTACTTCTTCAAGAACCTTCGTGTGTTGGTTCTTCTTCTGTTGTTGTTACTGTGTAGATGATACATCAACCTCGCTGCACAGCTAGTAAGTAACCTTCGTGTGTTGGTTCTTCTTCTGTTGTTGTTACTGTGTAGATGATACATCAACCTCGCTGCACAGCTAGTAAGTAACCTTCGTGTGTTGGTTCTTCTTCTGTTGTTGTTACTGTGTAGATGATACACCAACCTCGCTGCACAGCTAGTAAGTAACCTTCGTGTGTTGGTTCTTCTTCTGTTGTTGTTACTGTGTAGATGATACACCAACCTCGCTGCACAGCTAGTAAGTAACCTTCGTGTGTTGGTTCTTCTTCTGTTGTTGTTACTGTGTAGATGATACACCAACCTCGCTGCACAGCTAGTAAGTAACCTTCGTGTGTTGGTTCTTCTTCTGTTGTTGTTACAGTGTAGATGATAACACCAACCTCGCTGCACAGCTAGTAAGTAACCTTCGTGTGTTGGTTCTTCTTCTGTTGTTGTTACTGTGTAGATGATACACCAACCTCGCTGCACAGCTAGTAAGTAACCTTCGTGTGTTGGTTCTTCTTCTGTTGTTGTTACTGTGTAGATGATACATCAACCTCGCTGCACAGCTAGTAAGTAACCTTCGTGTGTTGGTTCTTCTTCTGTTGTTGTTACTGTGTAGATGATACACCAACCTCGCTGCACAGCTAGTAAGTAACCTTCGTGTGTTGGTTCTTCTTCTGTTGTTGTTACTGTGTAGATGATAACACCAACCTCGCTGCACAGCTAGTAAGTAACCTTCGTGTGTTGGTTCTTCTTCTGTTGTTGTTACTGTGTAGATGATAACACCAACCTCGCTGCACAGCTAGTAAGTAACCTTCGTGTGTTGGTTCTTCTTCTGTTGTTGTTACTGTGTAGATGATACACCAACCTCGCTGCACAGCTAGTAAGTAACCTTCGTGTGTTGGTTCTTCTTCTGTTGTTGTTACTGTGTAGATGATAACACCAACCTCGCTGCACAGCTAGTAAGTAACCTTCGTGTGTTGGTTCTTCTTCTGTTGTTGTTACTGTGTAGATGATAACACCAACCTCGCTGCACAGCTAGTAAGGCTCGATTGGGCCAATAATGGTTAAACCAGACTTGGCCTGCCATTGAAAGAAACCTAATTCGGCCAATTAATGGCTGTCATTTAACATTTGCTCAACTTGCATTGGCCTACCAGCGCAAAAACCAAATGGGCCAATAGTGGCTGTCATTATATCAACCAGCAATGGCTTGCCATAAAAAATCAATTGGGCCAATAATGGCTGTCACAGATGTGAATAGCTTCCACGGAAGCCATTCGTGCGTTCAAGACTGGAAAAAATTTTTTTCTTGCTAAGGGCCTGTTGGCGACGTAGTCCGATAACATTAAATGTTAAGATAACGTAAAATGAATTAAATAAGTTAAGATAAATATTAAGATGAGCTAAAACCTTTTAATAAGTTAAATAAATAAAAATGGTGTTTGTCCTTAAAAGAACATATAGATGTGTCAACCCACAGGGCAACTGGAAGTCATCGGCTGAAGAGAACGAGCACTCGTCCACTTGCATGCTGCTTCCTTCTTTTTTCAACTTCTTACGTTGGCCCTCAGAGGGCACCACCTCCCGCATTGAACTCTCCATCTCGTCCACTGCATTGGACGTGTCCAAGTCAACGGAGTGGTCTGTCAAAAGCAAACGTATGGTTAGCTGTCCGTTAGACTAGTGTCCATCTACTGTACCTGTCACTCGCTACTCTCTCACTAACAACTTGTATGGTTAGCTGTCCGTTAGACTAGTGTCCATCTACTGTACCTGTCACTCGCTACTCTCTCGCTAACAACTTGTAAGGTTAGCTGTCCGTTAGACTAGTGTCCATCTACTGTACCTGTCACTCGCTACTCTCTCGCTAACAACTTGTAAGGTTAGCTGTCCGTTAGACTAGTGTCCATCTACTGTACCTGTCACTCGCTACTCTCTCGCTAACAACTTGTAAGGTTAGCTGTCCGTTAGACTAGTGTCCATCTACTGTACCTGTCACTTGCTACTCTCTCGCTAACAACTTGTAAGGTTAGCTGTCCGTTAGACTAGTGTCCATCTACTGTACCTGTCACTCGCTACTCTCTCGCTAACAACTTGTAAGGTTAGCTGTCCGTTAGACTAGTGTCCATCTACTGTACCTGTCACTCGCTACTCTCTCGCTAACAACTTGTAAGGTTAGCTGTCCGTTAGAGTAGTGTCCATCTACTGTACCTGTCACTCGCTACTCTCTCGCTAACAACTTGTAAGGTTAGCTGTCCGTTAGACTAGTGTCCATCTAGTGTACCTGTCACTCGCTACTCTCTCACTAACAACTTGTAAGGTTAGCTGTCCGTTAGACTAGTATCCATCTAGTGTACCTGTCACTCGCTACTCTCTCGCTAACAACTTGTATGGTTAGCTGTCCGTTAGACTCGTGTCCATCTACTGTACCTGTCACTCGCTACTCCCTCACTAACAACTTGTAAGGTTAGCTGTCCGTTAGACTAGTATCCATCTGCTGTACCTGTCACTCGGTACTCTCTCACTAACAACTTGTAAGGTTAGCTGTCCGTTAGACTAGTGTCCATCTGCTGTACCTGTCACTCGGTACTCTCTCGCTAACAACTTGTAAGGTTAGCTGTCCGTTAGACTAGTGTCCATCTACTGTACCTGTCACTCGCTACTCTCTCGCTAACAACTTGTAAGGTTAGCTGTCCGTTAGACTCGTGTCCATCTACTGTACCTGTCACTCGCTACTCTCTCGCTAACAACTTGTATGGTTAGCTGTCCGTTAGACTCGTGTCCATCTACTGTACCTGTCACTCGCTACTCTCTCGCTAACAACTTGTAAGGTTAGCTGTCCGTTAGACTCGTGTCCATCTACTGTACCTGTCACTTGCTACTCTCTCGCTAACAACTTGTATGGTTAGCTGTCCGTTAGACTCGTGTCCATCTACTGTACCTGTCACTCGCTACTCTCTCGCTAACAACTTGTATGATTAGCTGTCCGTTAGACTCGTGTCCATCTACTGTACCTGTCACTCGCTACTCTCTCGCTAACAACTTGTAAGGTTAGCTGTCCGTTAGACTAGTGTCCATCTGCTGTACCTGTCACTTGGTACTCTCTCACTAACAACTTGTAAGGTTAGCTGTCCGTTAGACTAGTGTCCATCTACTGTACCTGTCACTTGCTACTCTCTCGCTAACAACTTGTAAGGTTAGCTGTCCGTTAGACTAGTGTCCATCTACTGTACCTGTCACTTGCTACTCTCTCGCTAACAACTTGTAAGGTTAGCTGTCCGTTAGACTAGTGTCCATCTACTGTACCTGTCACTCGCTACTCTCTCGCTAACAACTTGTAAGGTTAGCTGTCCGTTAGACTAGTGTCCATCTACTGTACCTGTCACTCGCTACTCTCTCGCTAACAACTTGTAAGGTTAGCTGTCCGTTAGACTAGTGTCCATCTACTGTACCTGTCACTCGCTACTCTCTCGCTAACAACTTGTATGGTTAGCTGTCCGTTAGACTCGTGTCCATCTACTGTACCTGTCACTCGCTACTCTCTCGCTAACAACTTGTAAGGTTAGCTGTCCGTTAGACTAGTGTCCATCTACTGTACCTGTCACTCGCTACTCTCTCACTAACAACTTGTAAGGTTAGCTGTCCGTTAGACTAGTGTCCATCTAGTGTACCTGTCACTCGCTACTCTCTCGCTAACAACTTGTAAGGTTAGCTGTCCGTTAGACTAGTGTCCATCTACTGTACCTGTCACTTGCTACTCTCTCGCTAACAACTTGTAAGGTTAGCTGTCCGTTAGACTAGTGTCCATCTACTGTACCTGTCACTCGCTACTCTCTCGCTAACAACTTGTATGGTTAGCTGTCCGTTAGACTCGTGTCCATCTACTGTACCTGTCACTCGCTACTCTCTCACTAACAACTTGTAAGGTTAGCTGTCCGTTAGACTAGTGTCCATCTACTGTACCTGTCACTCGCTACTCTCTCGCTAACAACTTGTAAGGTTAGCTGTCCGTTAGACTAGTGTCCATCTAGTGTACCTGTCACTCGCTACTCTCTCACTAACAACTTGTAAGGTTAGCTGTCCGTTAGACTAGTGTCCATCTACTGTACTTGTCACTCGCTACTCTCTCGCTAACAACTTGTAAGGTTAGCTGTCCGTTAGACTAGTGTCCATCTACTGTACCTGTCACTCGCTACTCTCTCACTAACAACTTGTAAGGTTAGCTGTCCGTTAGACTAGTGTCCATCTAGTGTACCTGTCACTCGCTACTCTCTCACTAACAACTTGTAAGGTTAGCTGTCCGTTAGACTAGTGTCCATCTACTGTACCTGTCACTCGCTACTCTCTCGCTAACAACTTGTAAGGTTAGCTGTCCGTTAGACTAGTGTCCATCTAGTGTACCTGTCACTCGCTACTCTCTCACTAACAACTTGTAAGGTTAGCTGTCCGTTAGACTAGTGTCCATCTACTGTACCTGTCACTCGCTACTCTCTCGCTAACAACTTGTATGGTTAGCTGTCCGTTAGACTCGTGTCCATCTACTGTACCTGTCACTCGCTACTCTCTCACTAACAACTTGTAAGGTTAGCTGTCCGTTAGACTAGTATCCATCTACTGTACCTGTCACTCGCTACTCTCTCGCTAACAACTTGTATGGTTAGCTGTCCGTTAGACTCGTGTCCATCTAATAGTATCTACCGTAACTCTCACTCGCTACTCTCTCACTAACAACTCGTAAGGTTAGCCGTCCGTTAGACTAGTATCCATCTAGTAGTATTGTAGTATCTAGTAGTCTAGTAGAAAATCTGAAAACTCACAACTATTTAGAAAGCAACAGGTCACTAGATCTGCAACAGTTAAGAGGCCGCTTACATGCATACATCATACATACATATGTACGCACATCATGCATACATATGTACATACATATAACTGGGAGAACTTAGCATTAATGATTGCCTAAAAATGTAGACTAAAACATTAGAAACCAGAAGAAATGTTTTGAATGTGAATGATTATGACATTTTGGACAGATTTTCTTCTTATACGTAAGAGTAGGCACAAATGATATACATATATTACATGTTAGCAGTGTCAATAGTAAATATATTCATTCAAAACTTAATGGCCAGTGCAGGAAATTTTAATTTCTTAGTTGTTAGTGATAACAGAAATGTGACGTTTTTCACTGGCGTTTTACATATTGTTGACAAAACATAACAACCATTTCTAATATTGCAATGTCCCCTTAATTAGATGCCACAACGGCCCTTGAATCTGTATTTGTAATGTATTTTCATCTACAATATCAGGCTATGCCAGCCATCTGACAACCACGTTGTCAGATGGCTGGCATGATCATTTTGATTGGCAATATTAGGAGGGGTCACTGATACCAGGTCACATCTACTGGCCATTTCCATTATGCCTTCAAAGGCAGAATGAACTATGTTAACTTAGCACTGATAACTGCTGGATTAAAAGTGTGATTTAGTTAGAAAGATATAATACTGATGAGCACTGGAATCACAGTAACCAGATGATATGTTCCGCGTTCACAGCGAACATATTTACGCTGGTTTGAAGGTTTTTTAACGACAGATGGTGAAATACGAAGTTAGTGCCAGGTGATTATTTGTGGTGTCGATGCTCAGTTCAATATTTCCTAGCATGTCATGAGGAAAAAATAAAAAATCAACTGACATGTTAGCCACCTCAATAACCTTAACTGTTGTTAACAACCCTTGTTAACAACTCAAACAAGAGTTGTTAACAACCCTTGTTAACAACTTTTATGAACTCTAGTTAACATCTCTAGTTAAGGTAGTTGCGGCGTGTCAGTTGATTTAAAAAATTTTTCTTCATAACATGCTAGGAAATATTGAACTGAACGTCGACACCACAAATAATCACCTGGCACTAACGTCATATTTCGCCAATCCATCCTTAAAAAAACAGTCCTTTTGGAAATCCCCCTGATTTCTTAGAAACTCTGACAATGTTTCCATAGCAACGACCGCAAGTGGTACGATGTTTGAACCAGCTATATTCATTTGCCGTGGTTACTGTGATTCCAGTGCACATCAGTATTACATCTATGTAACTAAATCATGCCCTTAAATAAGCAAACATCAGAGTTATCTGTGCCGGATAACGGGCCAATCAAAATGATCGTAAACACGCCCTGCGACATGTTTGTCAGATGGCTGGCGTAACCGGATATCATAGACGACAACACATTACAAATACAGATTCAAGGCCCATTGTGGCAGCAAATTAAGGGGGCATGTCAATATTACAAATGGCCATTGTGTTTTGTCAACAATTCGTAAAACGTCAGTGAACATCTTCACATTTCAAGCATGATATGTGCATCTATCGACATTTCTGTTATCACTAACAATAAGGAAACGTTACCTAACTGAACATTTTCTTTACTTACTTTTTACACTTACGACGCTGCAATTTGGTATATGAATGCATCTTACATGTAGGCAACTTTATACGGTTTGGAATTTATGATTGGTGAAGGCTTTGTGTCAAAAATACCCTGCCACTTTAGGATATCATTCAACTTTTGCGTAATTCATTCACGGTGGTGTGGCAGACGTAATTCGTTTGTTAACCAAAATCTACCTTAAAGTTATCAGTGACACTGTCATACTTATATGTATGTGATTTATTTCTTTGGGGATTTTCTCAGAACAATATAATTTTGCATTTTGTGACTATTTTTTCACATTTACAAAATAAATAAAAAAATCTTATAACATAACCAAATAAATGAAAAACTCAGAATGTTATTAATCTGGAATATTATACAGTATTTCAACTACAATATGTACAGAAATGGTTAATTTATCTTAAAAACTTCTACTGAAACAACTCAATTCAAGAAAAGCATATAATAGCCACCCCAGCTACCTTAACTGTCCACACAAGACTGTCACCTTTCTCAGCACTGGGCACATCCTCGGTGACACTGGCGGTCGACTGACTGTCTGGTGATGCGGAGCCAGGTGACACGGCACCAGGTTCTGTCTGCACCGTTGATGCTGTGTGATTTGACGTGTCACTTGCTGTTGCGCCACTTGCTGTCGGGACTGACGCATCAGATGCCGGTGTCGCTGAGGTTGGACGATGTTCTGTGTCGCTCTGACTGGCTCTGTCGGAAATATTTATCCTTCATCAGCAATATGACGTCAAGTGTACAGGACCAATATGACGTCAATTGTACAGGACCAATATGACGTCAAGTGTACAGGACCAATATGACGTCAAGTGTACAGGACCAATATGAAAGAACCAGACCATACTCTTTGACCACAAGAAGAAAACAGATGTCAATAATGCGATCAAACGATAGTTGCTAGAGAATATATATTCATAATCAGTCACTGGCAATAATGTGATACATGCTGTGGCAAGTATACATTAAATGTTGATTTTTGTCACATAAATTTAGTGCAACTGGGGTAGTGTCCTATTAAAGCTGGGGCACTGAAACTGGGGTAGTGTCCTATTAAAGCTGGGGCACTGAAACTGGGGTAGTGTCCTATTAAAGCTGGGGCACTGAAACTGGGGTAGTGTCCTATTAAAGCTGGGGCACTGAAACTGGGGTAGTGTCCTATTAAAGCTGGGGCACTGAAACTGGGGTAGTGTCCTATTAAAGCTGGGGCACTGAAACTGGGGTAGTGTCCTAGTAAAGCTGGGGCACTGAAACTGGGGTAGTGTCCTGGTAAAGCTGGGGCACTGAAACTGGGGTAGTGTCCTGGTAAAGCTGGGGCACTGAAACTGGGGTAGTGCCCTGGTAAAGCTGGGGCACTGAAACTGGGGTAGTGTCCTAGTAAAGCTGGGGCACTGAAACTGGGGTAGTGTCCTAGTAAAGCTGGGGCACTGAAACTGGGGTAGTGTCCTAGTAAAGCTGGGGCACTGAAACTGGGGTAGTGTCCTAGTAAAGCTGGGGCACTGAAACTGGGGTAGTGTCCTAGTAAAGCTGGGGCACTGAAACTGGGGTAATGTCCTAGTAAAGCTGGGGCACTGAAACTGGGGTAGTGTCCTAGTAAAGCTGGGGCACTGAAACTGGGGTAGTGTCCTAGTAAAGCTGGGGCACTGAAACTGGGGTAGTGTCCTAGTAAAGCTGGGGCACTGAAACTGGGGTAATGTCCTAGTAAAGCTGGGGCATTGAAACTGGGGTAGTGTCCTAGTAAAGCTACACTTAAGCAAAGTCGACAAAAATCTTAAACATCAAGTTAAAGGTCCTACCTCAATAAAAATGTTCAGCTAGTCTCTTCAAATTAATTTTGTGAAAAACCCTACCTAGTATCCACTGCAACATTTCAACTCATTTGAGCAACTTTTGTATGTAGTTTTTGTGAAATTACCATTTTGGATATGCAATATTTTGAGATCTAATACAAAAAATTAATTATTTTGATCATTTGAATAAAAATACGCATTAAAAAAAATCTAATTGACTAATGTTACTATTTAAATCAGTTGAGAATGGAGGGTTAATACTGTCATACTTAACACTATAAAGACACAAATCTAAATGTGTAAGAATATTTTGATATAAGGGAAGTATCAGTGTTCTGGGCCTATGTGTAGTTTGTTTCTCACCCAACTTTGGCAGACTCTACTGACCTGGCTTTAGGTGATGATGCATTACTGGAGCTCTCAAAGCCATCAGATGTTGTATATGACTCGTCCGTTGCAGCTGCTGACACTGCTGATGCTGACACAGCTGATGCTGTGTACACAGAGTACTGGGTGCCCTGCTCCATCAGAGGCTACAAGTCACACAACATGGTCACTAATATTTAGTTCAACCCACAACAAAGACCAAGTTATAAATATACATGTTTGCAACATTATAATTTTCAACAGGTAAAACCTTTTGTGAACTCAGTGGACACAGCTTGGCACCAGTTCCATTCAGCAAGACTGAATTCGGCACCAGTGCCTTTCAGTAAGACTGAACTCGGCACCAGTGCCGTTCAGTAAGACTGAACTCGGCACCAGTGTCGTTCAGTAAGACTGAACTCGGCACCAGTGCCGTTCAGTAAGACTGAACTCGGCATTAGTGGCATTCAGTAAGACTGAACTTGGTATTTATTTTATAAGCAGCTGCGACGTCTTGGTCATTCTGAAGATTAGTCGTTATTCAGTTAGACTTTCCGTTCTTACAATAACTTCTCCTGTTCAATATCACTGCAGTATTTACTGAGTCATAACTTAAAATGCTGCTACAGTTCTTGAGTAAGTCTCGCACACATGACAGTGATTGCTGCTTACCACTCGCTCCGATCCACCTGCTACTGCTGCCACCTGGTGACTATTCTGTGATGGTTGCCATGGTGACGCGGGTTGGACTAGAGCAAGCTTAGCCTGGTAAGTAGAAGCGTCAAGGTGCAGAAAGAAAGATGGCACAGTGCAACAGCTGCCACTCATATATACATATGTTCACTTGATATGATAATATCATCCCCGAAACACCCCACTTCCCCAAAACACCCACACAACATCCCTTGCCCACATACACCCACCCCCTAAACCCCCTCACCCAGGTGATCTGAGGGACTGACAAAAGTTTATCAGATGTCATAAGAAACTGAATCAGAATCTACAAATGCCTTACAACTTGTTGAAAACAGAAATATAAGGGGAACGGATAAACTACTAACGAGATCTGAAACAACCCAACGAGTAATTGTTTTGTTGTAGGAAGTCATAGAAGTTCTACGGAGAATCATATTACAATCCCTAGGTGAATATGACATACACAGAAACAATGTCACTATATACACACAGCAAACATAGTGACTACAATGATGTTGAAAGGTCAACAATAACACTGAAATGACGACAGAACGAGGAACTACTTAATTATGACAAAGCTTTCAGACAAGTTACAATTCACCTGACAACAACTGGCCCCTGTAGCCACAACCACCACGAGTAACCACGGCAACAATCACCACAAGTAACCACCGCAATGATCATCACAGGACAAAGACAATGGGGCTACCAGCATCACATGCTGCAAACACCTGGACGCTGATATTATTGATTAGTCGTGTTAGTAATAGCAACTTGCATTATGGCATGTTTGGGCAAGAGTAAAGGGACCTGGCTATACAACCTCACACAATGTTTGGGCAAGAGTAAAGGGACCTGGCTATACAACCTCACACAATGTTTGGGCAAGAGTAAAGGGACCTGGCTATACAACCTCACACAATGCATAGTTACAGCCAAATAGATTTCTATCCTGATTACTCACTAATTTATCAAAAAGCATCAGTTGTTGTAAGTATAAATATCACAAACCTCATGTGTTGCCATAATACAGACATTTTAACATACATGTTTAAAGAAATCTAATATATAATATAAGTTATACTTATTGTAAGCTCTAAGTACTATTTGTTGTAAGCTCTAGGTATTACTTGCTGTAAGCTCTAAGTACTACTTATTGTAAGATCTAAGTACTACTTGTTGCAAACTCTAAGTACTACTTATGAGCTCTAAGTACAGGCCTTGACATTAAGCTTTTGTATCCAGTGATACATCGGGCCAGTAGATGCTAAAAGTTACTGGCCCCCAAAAAAAGTTACTGGCCCAAAATGTTTTTTTTATTGATAAAAAAACATTATTTTTTGCAATACACTGCATTACAAGTGAAAGGATACGAGTTTGGCCGTTATTTATTTTGCCATTGGTGATTTACCTTGTTTAAGTTAGTATGCCGTATGTTATTTACCTTGTTTAAGTCAGTATGCCGTATGGCAGACAATGTTGCCATTGGTGATTTACCTTGTTTAAGTCAGTATGCCGTATGGCAGACAATGTTGCCATTGGTGATTTACCTTGTTTAAGTCAGTATGCCGTATGGCAGACAATGTTGCCATTGGTTATTTACCTTGTTTAAGTCAGTATGCCGTATGGCAGACAATGTTGCCATTGGTGATTTACCTTGTTTAAGTCAGTATGCCGTATGGCAGACAATGTTGCCATTGGTTATTTACCTTGTTTAAGTCAGTATGCCGTATGGCAGACAATGTTGCTGCAGGAATCGGCTGAAAATCATATGATATGCCCTCTGTCTCTACTCTGTCGAAGCTGCAGCCGCAACAGATTGCGTTTTGAGAACGATGGGTGATGCCGCTGTGTGCGTATCGAGTTACAGCTAGTTAGATTTGAAAATACAAACCGGACCTGACACTGTATATAACTGTGACTGTTACAATTGAGTTTATTTCTTTTGAATATTTTTTTTTTACTGAAGTACAAAGTTACGGTAAACTTAGCTATCTGCGCCCTAGCTGGTCCTGGAATGTGACACCTAGCGGACAGTCCGTGAACCAGTCGGTTTATATGAAATCGGAACGTCGAAGGCGTATCGCGATAGCCGATACGTATTGCGCAGAAGAAAATGCTGCGATATACCGATATTATACTGGTAACATTGAGCAACCCTAATGGTCCTCGTGGTAGCGGCATTTAAATGCCTTAACGGGAATCTCCTGACCTATTGTATATACTAAATTATAATACGTACTTGTAATTATTGGTCTAATAAATTTCATTTCATTCATTAATAAAATATAGGTGTCCGCAATTCACAAAAAAGTCCGCACGTTGTCACTAGTAACAACGTTTTGCAGACTTTTTTGTGAGGCTTGTGCATATCAAAACAAGATTGCAACTATACGAAGCGACAACACAAAATCAGATTAGATGAAGATTGTGTTTAATTGTAGCGCCGCGGTGGATGGCAAGGACAAGTGATTGAAACGATGACCTGACTAATGGGATAAAAACGATCTGAAGCTATGTTGGCCCATAGGGCCAGTAAAATATGGAAACTTGTGGCCCAAACTGGCCCGGCAGTCCCAAAAAAGGCACTGGGCCAGCGTTAATGTTGAGGCCTGAAGTACTACTTGTTGTAAGCTCTAGGTACTACTAGTTGTAAGCTCTAGGTACTACTTGTTGTAAGCTTTAGATACCACTTGTTGTAAGTTCTAGGTACTACTTGTAAGTTCTAGGTACTACTAGTTGTAAGTTCTAGGTACTACTTGTGGTAAGCTCTAGTTATCCTTATTTTGAAGAAAAAAACATACCTGCATACAAGTTACTTTACCTTAACTATTAATAATTAGTATTATATATAATACATGTCGCACACTGTGCTATGGACAGATATGTTCAACCACTTGTTTCTAGCATGGTGTGAAATGCTACTACAGCGTGGCATAGGGCTATTTACAATCACTGAAATGAACAGCAGTAATTGTTTAGCACCACAGTACCTGTCTACATAACATCTCCAATAGGTCATTGGTAACTTGATGTAACACCTTCATGGAATACAGGGACTTGTTCATACCACATCATCTCTCACACATTGTCTTCGTAGTTTAACTCCACCAGAACAGACTCATTATTATCATACAGTGCTTATGCAAGAGTTATCACTAGAGCAAAAGTATTTACACCTTTGAAAGTTCTTATGAAAAGTATGTTTATGAACTGATCATCTTTATGAGTCTGTTTACTGGACACGGACTATTTGTTGAGTCTACTGAAGGTTTAGGGACACAGTTGATGCAATGACAGTACAAGATAGTTTAAGACGTGGTCACACAGAGAACTTTTAGTCACATGTTTGCTGTTATAAGTGAGTTAGTGGTAGTAAGCAACAAGGAGAGAGCAGAAGTGGCTAGGGTGGAATCGTTGAAACAGTCCCCGCCCATCACAGCCGTCCCCTTAAGGCACCATCCAACAGTTGACCAACGGTGGTTGTGGTGGTGGTGGCCAGCAGGGGGAGACACTGTATGATGGCGGAGCCTGTTGGAAAAACATGCTCACAGTACTGCGTCATTGACGTCTGTTTGGCGACGCCTTTTACTTTCTATTAGTTGGTTTACAGATTTTTAAAACAAAAACGGGTTTGGTCGGTGGAAAAAAAGTAACTCAAATATGTACCACCTACTTTATTTAAAATAAATCATCATTATGAAAGTATGTTTTCACGGAATCACAATTTTGGGTGATATCACGCGTTTTTAAAGTTTTGCCTTTTATGGTGATTTAAGTTGTCCTTAGGCCCAATTAGGCAGATTGCTGTTCTATATATTTATATAAATGCAAATTAAAATGTTGCATGTGTATATAATGCAGTAATTTTGTTTGTAACATACATCTGCATTGGCAGTGACACCAAGCAAATGTATTGGCAGTGACACCAAGCAAATGTATTGGCAGTGACACCAAGCAAATGAACATTTAAATAGTAAAATTGTTTTTTCAAAAACGAAAATTTTGGGTTGGCAGATCCGTAAACCAACTAATAAAAAAGGGCTGAACATCAATTTGTTATTTTATTCATGTTTTATCAAACAGCTTCAACAGTTTTCTACACCAAAAAATATCTCCCTGTTCGCTCCATGTGGCAACATTCTTGGATATTTGATGTTGTAAAAACCAGCAAATCCTTAGGAAACAGATGTGGGGCCACTGCAATGCAGGCTTGCATTTATGAGTAAATGATTAAAATGCAAATGCGTCAATACATGATTATATTAAAATGAAAATGTTCCATAGTAAACGTAATAATATTGTTGTCTCTGTGTTTCCAGGAATCCACAGCCTAGCACACAGGATTTCTACAGAGAAGTCAAATAGTGTATTATTAAGGATGGATTGGCGACATTCAACGTTGTGCCGCATGATTAATTGTGCTATGGACGCTTAGTTCAATATTTCTTAGCATGCTATGAGGTAAGAAATGAACATGTTAGCCAACTCCTGTCTACTACCTCCTTAAATGGTGCATGACACTAATACTACCAGTTACACCGTGACACAAGCTAGCAGACAGAGCAGTACAAGCAGTGGCCCAAGACAGCAGCTCAAGTCAGTGGCCCAAGACAGCAGCTCAAGTCAGTGGCCCAAGACAGCAGCTCAAGTCAGTGGCCCAAGACAGCAGCTCAAGTCAGTGGCCCAAGACAGCAGCTCAAGTCAGTGGCCCAAGACAGCAGCTCAAGTCAGTGGCCCAAGACAGCAGCTCAAGTCAGCGGGACTGGGCTGCTAGAGAATTATAATTCATTTAAAATAGAATTTTACAGGTTATTTTTTTAGAATTATACATACAAATGTATAATTCATTATCATCATGATGTCAAACTAAATGTGAATCTGCTTCACAAAAGCTGTAAATGAGGGCTCAAAGCTGCTGCAGAAAGGCAAGATCCAGGGTTAAAAGTACTGAGCATGTAGCATGACCTAACCCTAACCCACTGTTTACCCTCCCCTAACGAACCACCCTCCCGATTCACCCACCTGTGAGAGTTGGTGGGCGGCATCTGCTGTCACCCTCGCAGCCTCACTCTGAGTCTCCAGCAGCTTGCTGGCGGCGCCTCGCAGCGAGCTCAACACATCATCCTGGGCCTGTCTGTCGATGGCGGCCATGTTGCGGGCTGTCTCCGCCGCTCGCTTCTGCGCCGCCTCCAACTTACGCTCTTTCTCAAACGCTTCCTGGTGGCCACGCAGCTGCACCTCAGCCAGTCTGTGGTCATGTGACTGTTGCCGACCCTAAAACAACCATCACTGTCTACAGCAGTAGTAACTGACTGTGGACCCTAAATCAACCATCACTGTCTACAACATAAGTAACTGACTGTGGACCCTAAATCAACCATCACTGTCTACAACATAAGTAACTGACTGTGGACCCTAAATCAACCATCACTGTCTACAACATAAGTAACTGACTGTGGACCCTAAATCAACCATCACTGTCTACAACATAAGTAACTGACTGTGGACCCTAAAGCAACCATCACTGTCTACAACATAAGTAACTGACTGTGGACCCTAAATCAACCATCACTGTCTACAACATAAATAACTGACTGTGGACCCTAAATCAACCATCACTGTCTACAACATAAGTAACTGACTGTGGACCCTAAAACAACCATCACTGTCTACAACATAAGTAACTGACTGTGGCCCCTAAAACAACCATCACTGTCTACAACATAAGTAACTGACTGTGGACCCTAAATCAACCATCACTGTCTACAACATAAGTAACTGACTGTGGCCCCTAAAACAACCATCACTGTCTACAACATAAGTAACTGACTCTGGACCCTAAAACAACCATCACTGGCTACAACATAAGTAACTGACTGTGGACCCTAAATCAACCATCACTGTCTACAACATAAGTAACTGACTCTGGACCCTAAATCAACCATCACTGTCTACAACATAAGTAACTGACTCTGGACCCTAAAACAACCATCACTGTCTACAACATAAGTAACTGACTGTGGACCCTAAATCAACCATCACTGTCTACGACATAAGTAACTGACTGTGGACCCTAAAACAACCATCACTGTCTACAACATAAGTAACTGACTGTGGACCCTAAATCAACCATCACTGTCTACAACATAAGTAACTGACTGTGGACCCTAAATCAACCATCACTGTCTACAACATAAGTAACTGACTGTGGACCCTAAAGCAACCATCACTGTCTACAACATAAGTAGTTGATTCTGGACCCTAAATCAACCATCACTGTCTACAACATAAGTAACTGACTCTGGACCCTAAATCAACCATCACTGTCTACAACATAAGTAACTGACTGTGGACCCTAAATCAACCATCACTGTCTACAACATAAGTAACTGACTGTGGACCCTAAATCAACCATCACTGTCTACAACATAAGTAACTGACTGTGGACCCTAAATCAACCATCACTGTCTACAACATAAGTAACTGACTCTGGACCCTAAATCAACCATCACTGTCTACAACCTAAGTAGTTGATTATGGACCCTAAATCAACCATCACTGTCTACAGCAGTAAAAACTGACTCTGGACTCTAAATCAACCATCACTGTCTACAACCTAAGTAACTGACTGTGGACCCTAAATCAACCATCACTGTCTACAACATAAGTAACTGACTCTGGACCCTAAATCAACCATCACTGTCTACAACATAAGTAACTGACTGTGGACCCTAAATCAACCATCACTGTCTACAACATAAGTAACTGACTCTGGACCCTAAAGCAACCATCACTGTCTACAACCTAAGTAGTTGATTCTGGACCCTAAAACAACCATCACTGTCTACAACATAAGTAACTGACTGTGGACCCTAAATCAACCATCACTGTCTACAACATAAGTAACTGACTCTGGACCCTAAAGCAACCATCACTGTCTACAACCTAAGTAGTTGATTATGGACCCTAAAACAACCATCACTGTCTACAACATAAGTAACTGACTGTGGACCCTAAATCAACCATCACTGTCTACAACATAAGTAATTGACTGTGGACCCTAAATCAACCATCACTGTCTACAACCTAAGTAGTTGATTCTGGACCCTAAAACAACCATCACTGTCTTCAGCAGTAAAAACTGACTCTGGACCCTAAAGCAACCATCACTGTCTACAACATATGTAGTTGATTCTGGACCCTAAAACAAAGCATGTCAAAGCATGAACAAATGAATCAAAATTAATAACAAATATAAGTACGTGTTACACACCTTGAGTATCTGTGCTAGAGAGACTGTTTCCTGCTGGGCGAGGGTGACAGCTCGCGTCCTCTCAACGTCTGTCAGCTGGCGCATCGACACTTCCATGCTGTCCAGCAGGTGGAGCTCCACTGCATGGCGATGCTCGAGTGCGGCCGGTGACATCTGCAGTGCCACATAGCCATGATGACTGATGCCCGCTGCCTGAGAGCGTCAACACAGTGAGACCATCAGACCATGACACTGTGTCAAGATATATTACATGCTCATCTATCTCAACATAGGAAATCTGTTATGCCCAAACTGTAGGGTGGGTTTTTACCAAGTATGAATATACTGAATTTTGTTTTGTTGCCATGGGGAGTCTGGCAGGCATCCAATCCCACCCCGCTTCCATCCAATCCCACAATGCTATGGGGAGTCTGGCAGGCATCCAATCCCACCCCGCTTCTATCCAATCCCACAATGCCATGGGGAGTCTAGCAGGCATCCAATCCCACCCCGCTTCCATCCAATCCCACAATGCTATGGGGAGTCTGGCAGGCATCCAATCCCACCCCGCTTCCATCCAATCCCACAATGCTATGGGGAGTCTGGCAGGCATCCAATCCCACCCCGCTTCCATCCAATCCCACAATGCCATGGGGAGTCTGGCAGGCGTCCAATCCCACCCCGCTTCCATCCAATCCCACCCCGCTTCCATCCAATCCCACCCCGCTTCCATTCAATCCCACTATGCCCCATCCAGTGCAACCCATCTCACCCCACTTTGCCCCATTCAATTCAACTCACACCACCCCTATATCGTCTCACAACCCCTATCTCCTTCTCCCCCTCACTCTCCCCCTGCAGCAGATACATACCTGAGTCTGGCCTCGTTGGTCAGTCAACTGGTCCTCCTCGCCAAGACTGGACAGATAAGACACATCTGAGAGGTCAGCCGTATGTGACCTCACACGACCACTGACCACCAGAGACCGGCTGGACACTCCGTCCGTGACAGCACTGGCTTTAGTTGACCGTCTAGACGACTTATGTGCAACTGCCCCCTGGTCATCACTGCAGCAGGCATACATCAGTACTGGTCACGGTGAACATGCTGGCCACAGGGTAAACATGTTGACCGCAAAGCGAACATACTGACCACAGAGTAAACATGCAGACCACAGGGTGAACACGCTGACCACATGGTGAACACACCAACAACAGGGTGAATACGCTGACAACAGGGTCAACACACTGACCATGGGGTCACCACACACGTGAACATAGACTAAACGTTTACATGCACATATAGTTCATGTACACATGATCATGTACATATAGGATCCAAAGTTAAAAAATAAACACGATCATTCTGAGCACCTAGACTAAACTGCACAAACATAATAAATCAGCGAACTATCGATGGTGTACCAACCTGTCATCAGATGGCGTCAGTGTAGCCTCGAGAGTGTCGTCTCTTTCACTTGTGATCGTCTTATCAGGACTGCTGAAACATAGGAAGTGAGGTCGTGAAGGTTTATATCTAAACACAAAGTAAAGGATGGCCGGTCACTGGGCCTGGGGCACTGGCTAATGTTTGGAAAAAGTAAACAAATGGTTTTACTAGAATGAACTTAGGCATAAGTCAAGCAGTGGCAATCTTCCCAGCAGAACTCTCTTTGTATGTTGTATACAAGTTTCCTGTGAGGTAAATGAGACGTCTAATGAAGTAAGACACGCCCAGATGATGATAAACACATACCTATGATGAGTCATCTTTCGGTGGGATTGAGATGGCGCAGTACGGGAAGCGCCCTCTGCTGACAGTGCTGGTGCAGAAGTGGAAGACGCAGCAGTAAAATCATCCTTATAACTTGTGGAAATATCATCAAGTGTGCGAGGTGACTTCGAGTAGGTTCGCAAGAGACTGCGGTCTTTGTGAGCCGACCGACTACGATGGTCACTGTGAGCAGGTCGCTGATTCAACTGGTCAGCAGCCACATTGGAGTGGCTGGAAAGGTCAGTGGTTACTCGCGAATGGCTGAGGTGGTCATCAGGTGACCCGTCATGATGCGTCTGCTCTCTCTCACGGCGCAACTTCTCAGCCTTCACTGAAGGATAAACATTAACCTGTGATGTGGCCCAAAACAACAAACTGATGTTTTAATTATTCACATACTTCAATGTGAGCACCAGGCCATAATGCAAGCACCAGGCCATAAAGTGAGCACCAGACCATAATGTGAGCACCAGGCCATAATGCAAGCACCAGGCGATAAAGTGAGCACCAGGCCATAAAGTGAGCACCAGGTCATAATGTGAGCACCAGGCCATAATGCAAGCACCAGGCCATAATACGAGCACCAGGCCATAATACGAGCACCAGGCCATAATACGAGCACCAGGCCATAATACGAGCACCAGGCCATAATACGAGTACCAGGCCACAATGCGAGCACCAGGCCACAATATGAGCACTAGGCCACAATGCAGATAGCTGTTATCTAAGCATGCAAATGATATAGAGATGATTGTTCAATGAAAACACCTAACATCAACAGTTATGACAATACTTCCTAGTTAAAATTTTGATTTTAGCAAATGTTTCCTGCAAAGTTATGATATGTTCACAGACACCAATGTGGGATATCTGATGTTCACAGGCACCAATGTGGGATATCTGATGGTCACAAACACCAATGTGGGATATCTGATGTTCACAGACACCAATGTGGGATATCTGATGTTCACACATGGGAACAAAGAGTGTTCATACCGCGGTGGAGCTGTCTGCGTGCCAGGATGTTGAGGACGCTGAATGGGTCGGGGTCAGGGACGTCCTTATTCCAGGTCAAGGGCGTCGTCATGGGCACTGAGTCGGGGTGCTTGTGTGAGGCAGGTACCATGGGGCGTCTTGCGGCACAGAAGTCCTGCTGGTCGAGGGTGCTCTGAAAGTACCAGGAGTCAAGGGTCACATGGTGAACGGACCCCAGGGGTCAAGGGTCACATGGTGAACGGACCCAGGGTTCACACCAGGACTAGGATGGCACCAACAGAACAAACCATGGTGTTTTAATTGTTCGATTCAAAAATATCAGTTGGTTTAAAAATAAAAGTTGCTACATAACCCTTGTTTCCTGTAAAGCAGCTAAAATTGCTACATAATCCTTATTTCATGTAAAGCAGCTAAAGTTGTTACATAACCCTTGTTTCCTGTAAAGCAGCTAAAGTTGTTACATAACCCTTGTTTCATGTAAAGCAGCTAAAGTTGTTACATAACCCTTGTTTCATGTAAAGCAGCTAAAGTTGCTACATTACCCTTGTTTCCTGTAAAACAGCTAAAATTGCTACATAACCCATTTCCTGTAAAGCAGCTAAAGTTGTTACATAACCCTTGTTTCATGTAAAGCAGCTAAAGTTGCTACATAACCCTTGTTTCCTGTAAAGCAGCTAAAGTTGTTACATAACCCTTGTTTCCTGTAAAGCAGCTAAAGTTGCTACATAACCCTTGTTTCCTGTAAAGCAGCTAAAGTTGTTACATAACCCTTGTTTCCTGTAAAGCAGCTAAAGTTGCTGCATAACCATTGTTTCATGTAAAGCAGCTAAAGTTGCTACATAACCCTTGCTTCCTGTAAAGCAGCTAAAGTTGCTACATAATCCTTGTTTCATGTAAAGTAAATTTAAACAATGAATTATTTAACTGAAACAGATAAACTGATGCTAGACAGTAAACAAACTTACAGGTGAAATATGCAAAGCCCCACCTGTCTGAACAAACCATCTGTCTGAACACACACGCACCTGTCTGAAGGGCACGGAGGGGTAGGAGCTGAAGACTGGCTCATTGGTGAGAGTCGAGTCTCCACTACTTATTGAGATGTCAGACAACTCAGCAGCTACATCCACCTAGAAACACATCAGTAAGTGAGAGTTGAGTCTCCGCTACTTATTGAGTTGTCAGACAACTCAGCCGCTACATCCACCTAGAAACACATCAGTAAGTGAGAGTTGAGTCTCCGCTACTTATTGAGTTGTCAGACAACTCAGCCGCTACATCCACCTAGAAACACATCAGTAAGTGAGAGTTGAGTCTCCGCTACTTATTGAGTTGTCAGACAACTCAGCCGCTACATCCACCTAGAAACACATCAGTAAGTGAGAGTTGAGTCTCCGCTACTTATTGAGTTGTCAGACAACTCAGCAGCTAAATCCACCTAGAAACACATCAGTAAGTGAGAGTTGAGTCTCCGCTACTTATTGAGTTGTCAGACAACTCAACAGCTAAATCCACCTAGAAACACATCAGTAAGTGAGAGTTGAGTCTCCGCTACTTATTGAGTTGTCAGACAACTCAGCCGCTACATCCACCTAGAAACACATCAGTAAGTGAGAGTTGAGTCTCCACTACTTATTGAGTTGTCAGACAACTCAGCCGCTACATCCACCTAGAAACACATCAGTAAGTGAGAGTTGAGTCTCCGCTACTTATTGAGTTGTCAGACAACTCAGCAGCTAAATCCACCTAGAAACACATCAGTAAGTGAGAGTTGAGTCTCCGCTACTTATTGAGTTGTCAGACAACTCAACAGCTAAATCCACCTAGAAACACATCAGTAAGTGAGAGTTGAGTCTCCGCTACTTATTGAGTTGTCAGACAACTCAGCCGCTACATCCACCTAGAAACACATCAGTAAGTGAGAGTTGAGTCTCCGCTACTTATTGAGTTGTCAGACAACTCAGCCGCTACATCCACCTAGAAACACATCAGTAAGTGAGAGTTGAGTCTCCGCTACTTATTGAGTTGTCAGACAACTCAGCCGCTACATCCACCTAGAAACACATCAGTAAGTGAGAGTTGAGTCTCCGCTACTTATTGAGTTGTCAGACAACTCAGCAGCTAAATCCACCTAGAAACACATCAGTAAGTGAGAGTTGAGTCTCCGCTACTTATTGAGTTGTCAGACAACTCAACAGCTAAATCCACCTAGAAACACTTCAGTAAGTGAGAGTTGAGTCTCCGCTACTTATTGAGTTGTCAGACAACTCAACAGCTAAATCCACCTAGAAACACTTCAGTAAGTGAGAGTTGAGTCTCCGCTACTTATTGAGTTGTCAGACAACTCAACAGCTAAATCCACCTAGAAACACATCAGTAAGTGAGAGTTGAGTCTCCGCTACTTATTGAGTTGTCAGACAACTCAACAGCTAAATCCACCTAGAAACACTTCAGTAAGTGAGAGTTGAGTCTCCGCTACTTATTGAGTTGTCAGACAACTCAGCAGCTACATCCACCTAGAAACAAATCAGTAAGTGAGAGTTGAGTCTCCGCTACTTATTGAGTTGTCAGACAACTCAGCCGCTACATCCACCTAGAAACACATCAGTAAGTGAGAGTTGAGTCTCCGCTACTTATTGAGTTGTCAGACAACTCAGCAGCTACATCCACCTAGAAACACATCAGTAAGTGAGAGTTGAGTCTCCACTACTTATTGAGTTGTCAGACAACTCAGCAGCTACATCCACCTAGAAACACATCAGTAAGTGAGAGTTGAGTCTCCGCTACTTATTGAGTTGTCAGACAACTCAGCAGCTACATCCACCTAGAAACACATCAGTAAGTGAGAGTTGAGTCTCCGCTACTTATTGAGTTGTCAGACAACTCAGCCGCTACATCCACCTAGAAACACATCAGTAAGTGAGAGTTGAGTCTCCGCTACTTATTGAGTTGTCAGACAATTCAGCCGCTACATCCACCTAGAAACACATCAGTAAGTGAGAGTTGAGTCTCCGCTACTTATTGAGTTGTCAGACAACTCAGCCGCTACATCCACCTAGAAACACATCAGTAAGTGAGAGTTGAGTCTCCGCTACTTATTGAGTTGTCAGACAACTCAACAGCTAAATCCACCTAGAAACACTTCAGTAAGTGAGAGTTGAGTCTCCGCTACTTATTGAGTTGTCAGACAACTCAACAGCTAAATCCACCTAGAAACACTTCAGTAAGTGAGAGTTGAGTCTCCGCTACTTATTGAGTTGTCAGACAACTCAGCCGCTACATCCACCTAGAAACACATCAGTAAGTGAGAGTTGAGTCTCCGCTACTTATTGAGTTGTCAGACAACTCAGCCGCTACATCCACCTAGAAACACTTCAGTAAGTGAGAGTTGAGTCTCCGCTACTTATTGAGTTGTCAGACAACTCTGCCGCTACATCCACCTAGAAACACTTCAGTAAGTGTGAGTCGATGCTGCTTATTTATTCGTCAGACAATTCAGCCGCTACATCCACCTAGAAACACTGGCCGCCAGGTAAGTGTTTCACTTACTTCATATAGCTCTCATACAAACACTTCCATTGCAACCAACTCGCTCACCTGTGACTGGTGCTGCTTCCTGTCACTTGACTTGGTCCTCACATCCTGTCGCATGGTGTGGCCGCGGTACGCCGCCTGGATCTTGGTGGCAGCTTCGTTCTGGTGATCTTCGCCCTCCTCGAGACGGCCTGATGGAGCAACTGACATGACTCCTACAACAGAGGCAGACAGCCAAGGTGCTTCTAGTAGTTGTTACGAGGAGAGGTGACACTCAGTTGTTGTACATCATTGCTTACAGCCAGTCAAGGTGACTCAGTTAGTTGCCACGAGGAGAGAGGTGACACTCAGTTGTTGTACATCATTGCTTACAGCCAGTCAAGGTGACTCAGTTAGTTGTCACGAGGAGAGAGGTGACACTCAGTTGTTGTACATCATTGCTTACAGCCAGTCAAGGTGACTCAGTTAGTTGTCACGAGGAGAGAGGTGACACTCAGTTGTTGTACATCATTGCTTACAGCCAGTCAAGGTGACTCAGTTAGTTGTCACGAGGAGAGAGGTGACACTCAGTTGTTGTACATCATTGCTTACAGCCAGTCAAGGTGACTCAGTTAGTTGTTGTTGCTTACAAACCAATCAATGTATACAAAATTGTACATATTTAATACAGGTAATAGATGGACATAACAATTTTATTGCAGTAATGATACAAAAATATTATTAGGGAGTATTTATTAAATTTAAAGAATCATAGAAATGAAGAACAGGGTGGTTACTACAACAGTGACTAAACTTAGTCTTAGTAGGAGTCTCCCGTCCCATATGTCATGTTAACTTTTATTTTTGTACTGTACAATATATTGTTGCCAGTTTATTTTTCTGTTGAATTAAAATTAATATTTTGTATGGTTTATTTACTAATTATTTTGTTTTGTTGTGTCCTTGGGACAAATAAATATTTCCTGTTCCTGTCACAAGGGAAAAGGAGACCCACATAATCTGTGTAGGAACATCCCAAGGGATAAACCAAGAAGTCACTTACCAGGGAGGTCAGTGGTGAATACCCTGTAGTTACTTCCTGTCCCAGCTATCTTGTCGTAGCGACTGCTGTAGTCAGACGGTCGGGGCTGAGCCCACTTCCCTTCAACTGGGAAAACAGTCTCTTAGTGACATGACATGCCTGGCCAGGCCAGCTGTTGGTTATAATAACTTAGTGACATGACATGCCTGGCCAGGCCAGCTGTTGGTTATAATAACTTAGTGACATGACATGCCTGGCCAGGCCAGCTGTTGGTTATAATAACTTAGTGACATGACATGCCTGGCCAGGCCAGCTGTTGGTTATAATAACTTAGTGACATGACATGCCTGGCCAGGCCAGCTGTTGGTTATAATAACTTAGTGACATGACATGCCTGGCCAGGCCAGCTGTTGGTTATAATAACTTCTACCATAGTGAAGAACTTGTCACAGCTGTGTGTGATTATAAAAGACTTAAGGGGTGACATTTGCTACCTATGTTTATTATAAACATTAAAGGGTGACATTTGCTACCTATGTTTATTATAAACATTAAAGGGTGACATTTGCTACCTATGTTTATTATAAACATTAAAGGGTGACATTTGCTACCTATGTTTATTATAAACATTAAAGGGTGACATTTGCTACCTATGTTTATTATAAACATTAAAGGGTGACATTTGCTACAAGTCATCAACACTGAAGGGTGACATCTGCTACATGTCACAAACACTGAAGTGTGACGTCTGCTACATATCACAAACACTGAAGGATGACATCGGCTATATGTCACAAACACTAAGTGTGATGTCTGCTACATGTCACAAACACTGAAGGGTGACATCGGCTATATGTCACAAACACTAAGTGTGATGTCTGCTACATGTCACAAACACTGAAGGGTGACATCGGCTATATGTCACAAACACTGTAACGTGTGCCAGTCCTCACCAGTCGTGTCATCAGCCAAGTCATGCGACATCTTCTTCACTTCGCTGTTGAGCCTCGTCTTAAGAGCAGTCGCTGCATCCTTTATCGCTTGAATGCGGTCAGCACGGGAACGGAATGCAGGACCTGTACTGCCACCTAGCAGCAACAAGAGTGAACCAATGTCAGACAATGGCAACACACTTACAGCCAATTACCCCAGGCAGCATTGGTGGAGGGGCCAAAAGTTGGGTGCTGGAGGGGGCAACCCCATCCTCCTGACCTCCTCCATGGGAGAGGGTGCTGGAAGGGGCAACCCCATCCTGCTGACCTCCTCCATGGGGGAGGGTGCTGGAGGGGGCAACCCCATCCTGCTGACCTCTTCCATGGGAGAGGGTGCTGGAGGGGGCAACCCCATCCTGCTGACCTCCTCCATGGGAGAGGGTGCTGGAGGGGGCAACCTCATCCTGCTGACCTCCTCCATGGGGGAGGGTGCTGGAGGGGTCAACACGGCAAACTACTTGATCCATCTGGTCTAGTCATGGTTTTTAACATGCTCAACATTTTGATGTTAATAGAATCTAAATTCTTAAGTTTTCTTATGTAGATTCTAGTTTTAATTGAAAATATTTTGCCAGATCGAATTTTTTTAAATTAGCCTGTCCCCACTAAAGTAATTTGGTGTGGATATTTCACCTCATCCTCTCACCACCACATTTAGCGCATATTATCGCCCACTAAACAATCGTGAAAAAGCTACAAATTTGACTTCTAGCGTTACCTTCTTAATGAATTAATAGGTAGGGCACAGGAAAACAACTTCAGATACAAATTCTGAAACTCTGAATTTGATGTGTCATCACGAATTGAGAGAAAAAACTGAGGAAGAGTTGACGAAGGCCCTAATTAGAATTTTCAGCCCCCAATTTTTTTGGATACATGGATAGTGAAAAATAACCTATTTTTAAAATCGATTTCTGACCAAATTAATAGATGGGGCAAGAAAATATTCATGAAATTTATAAAATACTTATATTATATTAAACATTTGTGTGGTTGTAAGAGTGGATGGCTTTCAGTGAGGCATATATGAAACGGATTTTCAACTGAAGTGATTTATACCTTTCCTGTTCATTTGGCGGCCATTGGCAAGATGCATAGATGCAAGTCTTGTTTCTTTCAAATGATCCCATTAGAGGAGAGGGCCAACACATTGCATATTCATCCAATCACAGTGGTCAAATAGTTGGAGAAATGTTTGTTGACGTCAATGGGAAATAACACGTGGGTAGAGTTCTCCAGCAAAAACATGAACCACAAACGAAAAATACGGTCACCCTATACCCCCCCAGATTTTTTAAACCGGATTCACACGAATCACAAAAACGTTATTTTCAACTCTGGAAAAATCAGAAATCAGGGATAAATATCATCCCTGAAAGTTAAGAGCCACCTACCAGCTGGTGAACGAGGTTAGAGGGGGGTGGGTAAGACGGGGTAGGGTTAAGAGCCACCTACCAGCTGTAGGAGAGTAGAGGTGGGTGGGGTAAGACGGGGTAGAGATAAGAGCCACCTACCAGCCGTAGGAGAGTAGAGGTGGGTGGGGTAAGATGGGTGGATTACTGATAACTGCTGTAACGACCCTCTCAAGTAGCCTCCAGGTGCAGCTGAAACAGGAACGCACACATCAGTCACATCAATGGTAATGGCTGCATCCGTCAGATAGATCTGTTTTCTGATTTCTGACAAGAATATTTAAGGCAGCAAGGTCAATCTTATGAATCAGTCTATAAACTCTTGTTTTTATAGCTTTTAGTATTCTGTCAAAATGAACAATGACTCTGTTGTGACGTGGTCAACCATCAGAGGTTGTGTTTTATGACATTTAGACTGAGTTATCACAAGGTCAAGCCAATGGCCATGAATATGGGTGGAAAAACACATTGTTTAAAACTGCTTCCTCAACTGATTTATTGATATCGCAAATCCAGTTCATTAGTCTCCAAATATGTAGTGTGTGAATAGTTTATAGAACATCCACATTCGATTTAATAAAAAAATTCCTACTTTTGTTAAAATTATCGTAAACACTGTGTGGGTCAATGCTGATCTTGGGTGTGACCTCCACCCTCTCGCTGATCATATGATAAATAAAAAAAATGTCACCAAGGAAGAAAATCGTGATTTTTCAGCATTTCGATTTTCACTTCAGTTAATGCTTGAACAAACATTAACTAATTTAATAGTTTGTCTGATGATTTAACAAAAACTACATACAAAAGTTACACAAACGAGCTAGCATGTTGCAGTCGATACTAGGTAGGCTTGGTTTTTCGCAAAATTAATTTGAAATGAGACTAGCAAAAAAATCAAATTGATTATGCACCGTTAGCCACAAAAGAAGTCAGAATATGACAAAAGGTAGCAGTGGCTGCTGCAGTAGGTCATTCTAAAGGGACAGTTACAAAAATATATAAAATTGTGAATTCAGAGTAACAAAATCTTCCATTAGGTCTCAGAGGTCTTCAGAAATGCTGGCTAGCTGAGGGCAATAAAGGCAAACAAGGTGTGCTGAGAAAGAAGAATGTGAAATTTAAAAATAAATTAAAAGAAGAGCATTCAGGAGTCAAACAAGTATTAACACTGAAATAATTTAATAGTAAAAATGCAACACCAAAGTCTTTACCAACCAAACGGTCGAAAAAATGTGGCCAAACACGAACCTTGATGCTGCAGTGCCTCCACCTGGTGAGTGTATTCATTGACGACATCCTCGACACTGAGCCCCGTCTGTCTCGTGTACTGCTGCAGTATCTCGCTGGCTGTCAGTTGTTTGGTTCCGATGTCTCTTGATGCATCACTAGCCTGTGTCACGTAGTGGTTGAACCTCTCGTCAGTATTCCCTTGGCCTGACCTTACAGCTGTCACTTCACTGCCGTCAGGGGCAGCAGTTGTCTCAACAACTTCAACATCTCTCGTGGTGCTTCTGTTGTAAATGTACACATTGCTATTTCCATATCTATTCATTTGACATTTTAGCACCTTGACATACATATCTCACTTTGTGTGCAGAATATCATGTAGTTGTGTTCCAGTCACTAAACACTGTTTCCTCCATGATAATTCTTAAATTCAAACTTTCTAAACAGTACAATTCCATTACAATTGACACAGAAGAAACAATAGTGAGAACAACTAAGACAGTCTACCTGTGTCGCATGTCAGTCGACACGTCATTCAGAGTGACACTGTCAAGGTCACTGAGGTCGCTCCACACTGCTGCATCTCTCTCTCCATCCTTCTACAAATACAATACACCTATAGTATCTCACTGCCTGGACTCAAAGGCACATCTAAATGAACAGGATCCTGGGGTCAAAGGTAGAGCTAAATGAGCAGGATCATGGGCTCAAAGGTACATGTAAATGAGCAGGATCCTGAGCTCAAAGGTACATCTAAATGAGCAGGATCATTTGGAAATATATATATTCTTAGTTTGTTGAACAAAACATTGGAACTAATGGAACAACCAGAGACTCAAGAAGCCTCCACAAGACTACTCACCCTGTGTCTATCAGTGTCTGTCTGTCTGTCATCTGTGCGCGTCCTGCTGCCAGTCACAGGCTGTCTGGCTGTCTCCTTCTGTTTTTTGTACAACTCCTCCAACTGCCTGCGTCTGTTGGCTGCAGTCTCCTGTCTCACTTTCTCGTCTTCCTCAAGCTTCTTCTTTCTCTCCGCTCGCTGCTTCGCAATGTACTTCCTCACTTCGTCAGAGTCGTAGTGCCGCACCTTGGGCTGGTTCCTCTCCTCCTTCTCATGCTCTGTCCATCAGAAAAGTGTGTAAATAACAAGAGAAACACTGTTTATTTGTGACTGTGTAGGATCATCCAACTACCATAGTGCAGAAACTGGCTTGACACAGTATTCTATTAAGGAGTTTCACCCGGGGTGAATATGCTGCGGGGTGAAACTACTATCTCACACTGAAAGTTTATGACTGGCTAGAATCCCGTGTTGAATATGTGATGTGGATGATGTAACAATATTATGTGATTGATTTATAATGTGACAGTAACCACTACGTAAAGCTGTAGGGACTACATTAAGATCCTTGTGCACATCTACAGTGTTGCTGTGTGCACTGAGACAGGTCCTTGTGTATATTATTTAATACTTGACAGTAACCACTACATAAAGCTGTAGGGACTACATTGAGATCTTGTGCACATTTACAGTGTGCATGTGTGCACTGAGACAGGTCCTTGTGCACATTTACAGTGTTGCTGTGTGCACTGAGACAGGTCCTTGTGCACATCTACAGTGTTGCTGTGTGCACTGAGACAGGTCCTTGTGCACATCTACAGTGTTGTTGTGTGCACTGAGACAGGTCCTTGTGTATATTTTTTGCTACTTCATGGTGGTCTGTGTTAAACTGCTAATGCACCAACAAACTCTCCCAACTGCAAATTAATGCAACCAGATTGTCAATCTATTATTTCATGCAATCTGACTGATAAACTAACTATGCCATAAAAGTATTATTAAGAATTCAATGCATTTCCTTAAAAATAATTGAAAAATCCTTAATCATTATGCCAGTGGACGCCACTTGCCATGAGACTTTGGACGCTTTCGTTTCACGGGGGTCCTCGTTGGGGGCACTTTGGACACTGTCTTCTTTTCACCCTGACTGTCTGAATCTGAGAAACAACAAATCTTCATGCCAACATATAACACCTTATTGCAACAAATGTACCATCTTTATTGTAAGAGATACCATCAGTTTTTAAGGCTTTTCATATGGGCAATTTGGCCATATGAAATCCTGATAACTGATATGGCCATGGTATCTGCCCAGTAAAGAAACAAAAACTCGTCAAAAAGAGTTGCCCGTATCAAATTTTTGTACTGCCCAAATGAGTTGAACCTTAAAAAAACCTGGATACCATCATTCATAATAACTATAAGAACACATGCTTTAGACAACCATCATACATAATAACTATAAGAACACATGCTTTAGACAACCATCATACATAATAACTATAAGAACACATGCTTTAGACAACCATCATACATAAACTATTCCTAAGCTTTGGTGTTAACAAACACTGCAGATCACTTGGTTTTCATAATAGTGAAGTTTATCCCTAGGCAATCTCACACATTACAGGACACCAATGCATCAGACCTGTGGTCTACAGTGCAAGTAACCTGTGGTCTACAGTGCAAATAACCTGGACTGACCTGTGGTCTACAGTGCAAGTAACCTGGACTGACCTGTGGTCTACAGTGCAAGTAACCTGGACTGACCTGTGGTCTACAGTGCAAGTAACCTGGACTGACCTGTGGTCTACAGTGCAAGTAACCTGGACTGACCTGTGGTCTACAGTGCAAGTAACCTGGACTGACCTGTGGTCTACAGTGCAAGTAACCTGGACTGACCTGTGGTCTACAGTGCAAGTAACCTGGACTGACCTGATTTGTCAGAGAAGAGGTCCTCAAGTACAGACTTGGCCGTCCTTGACAGTGGGGCTTCCCCCTCCCCCTCCCGCAGCATCTCCTCCGACAGCCCACTCTCCTCCAACCTCCTGTCTCCCAGCTTCTCTTCCTCAGCCAGTCCCAGATGCTTCATCCCATCTTCCTTTGGCTTCCAGCTTTCTTTGTCATCTCTCTCATCCTCAAACCCATCTGTCGGCAGGGAACACTGTAGGTCAGACTTGATGGTCATCCCAACACTGACCACTACATTTGGGCCAAGTTCAACTTACAAACGAATGGTCAGTGACTAGAATGGAGTAAATTTAAGTCACCACACACTCCCCAAAAATCGATATTCCCCCCGATTTTTTTGGGTAATTTTTATGTTTTGTCACATCGATGTACTATTATTATCTAATATCTAACTGCTGATCTGTGTGTTTCATACATATGAATAAATTCCTCAAATGCAATAAAAACGAACATTTGTAGCAAGCCTATTGTCTTAGAGTTTATTTTACGCAATCGCTATCGAAAAATACGACATGTTCTGCCATCTTTTGTAAACAACCCAACATATCTGGTACTGATGCAGAGCTTCACTTTCGCAGTGCATTGTGGTAGTACTGGTACGGTAATATCTGTGGTAGATTTTGAGCATTTTGACCTAGAAGAGGAACCCCCATCGCTAGTCAGCACAGCTATGATTGGTCAGTCTTGGTCACACCCCCAAGTATGCCAAGGTGATTAGTTATCGGATGGCCTACTACGTCACAAAGGAATTTCTCCTGCCTTACGCCACTGCTGTTTTTCTACGCTTCGATTTGCTTTAGAGTAATTCATGTAAAATGTCTGGAAAGCAATTGAATGCCAAGCAACAGTTTGGTGTGAAACGAAAGTCTCGATGCCAACAGTTGAGTTTGGCACGTTCTGCGATCGGCAAATGGACGAAAAGTGGTGGCGGAGATGACGGGAATTCCGAGGCATCGTCAACAGAACTCAGTGTAAGTATTAGTTAGGCCTCATATTAGTTATTGTCGTTTGTGTCACGTTATGCATAATTATTTGGCAAAATATTTCATGAGCAATATTGAGTGATATTCAGGTAATCCAACTTGGCAAGCAGCCAAAAAAGGCATACAATCATTTGTTTACATTTTGCAGATAATCACATATAAATAAAGGCATAGTTATCATTATAGAATATAGTAAGGTATAAACAATATTTCCTCTGTTTGTTGACTTTTAGTGCTTGTGGATCGTCATTATATATTATAGCAATACTATAGAAAAAGCATAAACCTGTTTTTTTATTGATGTCAATTATAATTGCCCAGCTTGTCTTATTTATTGACAATAGTCAATATGGAGTTGAATAAGCTTATTGTAGATATTATGAACCAGATAACAAATAATTATGCCTGCAGGTAAATCCCCTCAGCCATCAACGTCAACAGTGACAACCCCCACCTCAGCCATCAACGTCAACAGTGACAACCCCCACCTCAGCCATCAACGTCAACAGTGACAACCCCCACCTCAGCCATCAACGTCAACAGTGACAACCCCCACCTCAGCCATCAACGTCAACAGTGACAACCCCCACCTCAGCCATCAACGTCAACAGTGACAACCCCCACCTCAGCCATCAACGTCAACAGTGACAACCCCCACCTCAGCCATCAACGTCAACAGTGACAACCCCCACCTCAGCCATCAACGTCAACAGTGACAACCCCCACCTCAGCCATCAACGTCAACAGTGACAACCCCCACCTCAGCCATCAATGTCAACAGTGACAACCCCCACCTCAGCCATCAACGTCAACAGTGACAACCCCCACCTCAGCCATCAATGTCAACAGTGACAACCCCCACCTCAGCCATCAATGTCAACAGTGACAACCCCCACCTCAGCCATCAACGTCAACAGTGACAACCCCCACCTCAGCCATCAACGTCAACAGTGACAACCCCCACCTCAGCCATCAATGTCAACAGTGACAACCCCCACCTCAGCCATCAACGTCAACAGTGACAACCCCCACCTCAGCCATCAATGTCAACAGTGACAACCCCCACCTCAGCCATCAATGTCAACAGTGACAACCCCCACCTCAGCCATCAACGTCAACAGTGACAACCCCCACCTCAGCCATCAATGTCAACAGTGACAACCCCCACCTCAGCCATCAATGTCAACAGTGACAACCCCCACCTCAGCCATCAATGTCAACAGTGACAACCCCCACCTCAGTAACCAAGCGAAAGTTCAACTATCGACAGGGACTTCCACTGCGAGAGAGAATGCTGCTGAACGATGCCAACAACCCATTGAGACATCATTTGTACGTTGTTGTATGATGTCAACGCTTGTGAAAGGACTGCTTTGTCTCGAGTGTAGTGCACCCACACTGAAAATGTGTGCCGTCGGCCTCGTGTGTCTGTTAGTGCCCTGCGCGGGCCGGGCTTTTGGTCCAAGCCCGGCCCGGCCCGCGGGCCAGGCCTCTACATAATTTCGCCGGCCGGGCCGGGCCGGGCCTGGGCCTACATACTGCGGGCCCGGGCCAGGCCTGAAAACAATTTAAACACATCGGGCTTGGGCCGGGCCTGGGCCTAGTGTGAGCGGGCCGGGCCGGGCCTGGGCATAATAAAAATATTCATACAAAACACCGATTATTACTTTATTTTTTTTATAAAAACTGATTATAAATTATAATTCCGTTTAATGAATGCTTAAAATTATTTCTTTAGTATTATATAGTTGCAAATTGAGACCTTGCATGGAATCTAATGACCCCATAAGTTCACTTGGGTGGAAGTAGCCAGCCCCAAATGTTTACTTTAGAAATATTTGCAGAGGCAATCAAGCCATGATTAACCATCAACTTATCACCCTTTGACCCTACCAGTGGACATTCTATTGTCTAGGTCTTCCCTCCAAACATTGCCCACCTGAAAGACCTACCCACTGCCAAGTGCACACTAGGCCACTAGCCCACTACCCAGTACCCAACCCAGTTGGTAATTGGTATTTCTCCCCAGTCCTAATTCATTCACACTTGTACTAATTCACACATGTCTGAACCTGTCTGTCTCAGGCTAGTGACTGCAGGCCTGCTGGAAATGCCATTGGGTGTCAGTGCCAGTGGGTGACATTTAATTGAAATATCATATTAAATTATGTTAACTTAGTTGAGCTGATTCAATTAACAATATAAATTGGAATTATGGCTTGCATATGGGTTAAGTCAGGATTAGATAAACAAAATCTCCTACCCTAACAATAAACCAATACATTAACGCCAAATATAACAAATGTTACCATATTTAATAGTAATGACACTAAGAAGTTTTTCTTTATTTTTCTTCAGGATATTCGTAAGTTTGAAGAAGTTGGTGGTGCTGAATTTTTAGAACTCATCCAGTACACTATGGACCTTTTTTATTTTATAAAACAATAAGTCTGTTTTACAGTTTATTTGTTTTTCGTCTTTGTTATAAGATTATAGGTTTATCTTCTCTAAACTTAGCGGGCCGCAGGCTTGCGGGCTGCGGGCTTACCCATCTTTGGCCCGCGGGTATGGGCCGGGCCTGGGCCTGAAACTTGCGGGCCGGGCCGGGCCTGGGCCAAACATTTACGGTCTGGGTCAGGCCTGGGCCTAAATTCTAGTTTGCGGGCCTGGGCCGGGCCTGAAAAATTATTGCGGGCCTGGGCCGGGCCAGGACTCTAACTGCTAATTGCGGGCCGGGCTTGGGATCAAATTCTAGGCCCGCGCAGGGCACTAGTGTCTGTACAAGACCTACTGTATGACATGCAGGGATGTGTTGAACTCGATGCTGTCATCTTATCACACTGACAAGGAGAGGGCAGGGAATGTTCCGTTCGTTGTCGTGCGCCAGGCGGTAGCAGTGACGAAGGACATGGGTGTGGGCCATGCGGGTCTTGTGAAACTGTGTCGTTTTATGGGCATGGATCCAATACACCACAAATCATATGTTCCGTTCGTTGTCGTGCGCCAGGCGGTAGACGAAGGCCATGGGTGTGGGCCATGCGGGTCTTGTGAAACTATGTCGTTTTATGGGCATGGCTCCAATACACCACAAATCATATGCAAGACACATGCGAGTCGTGACAGCTGCCAACATGAAGGTGGTGAGTAGTCTGATGGATCAGGCTTACCGAAAGCACGACCCGTGACCTTCAACGTATTGTGGAAGATGAGAGGACACAATTCGTTGTATGGCATTGGTTGTGTCGTGGACGTCATGACAGGCCTCATGTTGGACTTGACCGTGCGCTCCCTGCACTGCCAGCGCTGCGCTTGTGCCAAGAAGCAGTATCGGGGAACGAACACTCTAGAGTTCAAGACGTGGATGGCCTCGCATACAGAGTGCAACAAGAACTTCTGTGTCACTTCTGGTGGGATGGAAGTCGAAACTGCGGAGATTCTGTGCAATCGATCCCTAAAGCAAAACTTCCGACAAGTACGTGTACGGCGACATGGAGCTGCATAAGAAGGAATGCATCAACCACGTCGCCAAGCGACTAGTCACTGCACTGCGCAAGTTGGCAGCATCCGGGAAGAAAGCTGGTATCACCCTCGGAGACTGGGGCTTCGGTCGACTGATGCAGGCCACCATTGTTAACGGCCTACTATGGCAAGGCAGTGCGTGCCCATCGCGGCAACCTTCCAGCTATGATGGGTGCTGTGTGGGCCACATTTGACCACGCTGCGTCAACTGACGAGAAACTGCAGCACGACCACTGCCCGGTGGGAGCTGACAGCTAGTGCTTTTACCAGAAGGCACTCGCCAGCAGACAGAAGCCAGGACTGCATCACATGAACGTGGGCACGCCTTTGTCTGCAGACGTCGCTAGGCATGTGAAAGATGTGTACACACGTCTCGCACACAAGGACCTCATGGAGCGGTGCCTGCTTGGCAAAACACAGAACTCAAATGAGAGGCTCCACTCCAAGGTTTGGGCCAAATGTCCCAAGACGGGATTTGTTGGCTTGCAGAAAGTTCTCTCTGCACCTGTGCTGCAGTGGCAGAGGAGTTCAACAGCGGAGTGGAGGTGACCATGTGACGACTGTGCGATGCCATGAACATCGCTTCAGGCACACGTATGATCACGTCAGCTGAAGACGCTGACAGAAGGCAGCTGCTCGAGGCTGAACGACAGGCTGAGGCTTTGACAAAAACTGCACGACATGCTCGCAGGATTGCTCGTGCAGGAGAGGCGGAGGCTTCGACCAGGGACTATGCTGCTGGAGAATTTTAGGGCATGCTCAGAGTTGTGATAGTGTTTTGTCTGTGTGTGGCTACACAGAAATGTGTTAGTGCAGTGGATGACGGACCAATATTTTTTGTGTGATTTTGTCTAAATGTTTCCAACCATCCAAATGATGAATATTATACACTATTAGAAAGAGCGTGAACTGGAGAAGCCCTCTGTGTAATATTTGGCCTTGCAGCCCTACTTTTGGCAGTCAATTGAAATGTGTGTTATTGCGGTGGCAGTGATGATGGATACATATTTATGGTGTGGTTGTGTCGGAATTTTTTTTATTAACGTTTTCAACCAGCCAAATGATGAACATTATACACCATTACAGAGCATGAACTGGAGAATCTCTATTTTTTGCATGTGAAATTTCGTATTGAAATGTCTACAAACTCTGAAGCTGTTTTTCTCAATAAAATGTTTTTGACCAACAAGACATCTCTCGTTTGATAGAACTCTGCTATCTGTCAACAGAATCATTTGAAATTTTCAGAATTTCATCCTAATATAATGTGCGATATTGTGGCAGTTTCTGATTTGATATGCAACATATAGATTGCACAATATTATGAATTTTATAAAAAGTTAGACTTTTCGATTTTACCAAGATTGAAAAAATCATATAAATTTTTTTTGGAAACCCCAAAAACCCAACTGTCACAATTTGCATATGTATATAGCCAATCAATGTGCCAAGTTAGAAAAAATTTGGTCAACCCATTGTATCAATCACGGTGAATCAGCTGGAATCCAAGATGGACGCCACCCATACCGCCACTTGGTGGTAAAAAAATATGTACTAAATTTGTAAAATGTTTTTTATATGTCATTTACGTTGTCCTAAAATTTCAATAAGCTGGGTTGAAAAATAAATAAAATAGAATCGACCAAAGCCCAATGCGTTAACCTAAATCTGCATAAGCATGGCTTCACGTGTCACCAGACTAGTCTCAGCTAAATGAGACTGAGTTAGCACTGGTTGTTTCACAATGGTGACAAGTGTGACATCGTAGAATGAGACTTGGTCAGCACTGGTTGTTTCACAATGGTGACAAGTGTGACATCGTAGAATGAGACTTGGTCAGCACTGGTTGTTTCACAATGGTGACAAGTGTGACATCGTAGAATGAGACTTGGTCAGCACTGGTTGTTTCACAATGGTGGCAAGTGTGACATCGCAGAATGAGACTTGGTCAGCACTGGTTGTTTCACAATGGTGGCAAGTGTGACATCGCAGAATGAGACTTGGTCAGCACTGGTTGTTTCACAATGGTGACAAGTGTGACATCGTAGAATGAGACTTGGTCAGCACTGGTTGTTTCACAATGGTGGCAAGTGTGACATCGCAGAATGAGACTTGGTCAGCACTGGTTGTTTCACAATGGTGGCAAGTGTGACATCGCAGAATGAGACTTGGTTAGCACTGGTTGTTTCACAATGGTGGCAAGTGTGACATCGCAGAATGAGACTTGGTCAGCACTGGTTGTTTCACAATGGTGGCAAGTGTGACATCGCAGAATGAGACTTGGTCAGCACTGGTTGTTTCACAATGGTGGCAAGTGTGACATTGTAGAATGAGACTTGGTCAGCACTGGTTGTTTCACAATGGTGGCAAGTGTGACATCGCAGAATGAGACTTGGTCAGCACTGGTTGTTTCACAATGGTGGCAAGTGTGACATCGCAGAATGAGACTTGGTCAGCACTGGTTGTTTCACAATGGTGGCAAGTGTGACATTGCAGAATGAGACTTGGTCAGCACTGGTTGTTTCACAATGGCGGCAAGTGTGACATCGCAGAATGAGACTTGGTCAGCACTGGTTGTTTCACAATGGCGGCAAGTGTGACATCGCAGAATGAGACTTGGTCAGCACTGGTTGTTTCACAATGGTGGCAAGTGTGACATCGCAGAATGAGACTTGGTCAGCACTGGTTGTTTCACAATGGCGGCAAGTGTGACATCGCAAAATGAGACTTGGTCAGCACTGGTTGTTTCACAATGGCGGCAAGTGTGACATCGCAGAATGAGACTTGGTCAGCACTGGTTGTTTCACAATGGTGGCAAGTGTGACATCGCAGAATGAGACTTGGTCAGCACTGGTTGTTTCACAATGGTGGCAAGTGTGACATCGCAGAATGAGACTTGGTCAGCACTGGTTGTTTTACAAAGATGGCAAGTGTGATATCGCAAAATGAGACTTGGTCAGCACTGGTTGTTTCACAATGGTGGCAAGTGTGACATCGTAGAATGAGACTTGGTCAGCACTGGTTGTTTCACAATGGCGACAAGTGTGACATCGTAGAATGAGACTTGGTCAGCACTGGTTGTTTTACAAAGATGGCAAGTGTGATATCGCAAAATGAGACTTGGTCAGCACTGGTTGTTTCACAATGGTGGCAAGTGTGACATCGCAGAATGAGACTTGGTCAGCACTGGTTGTTTCACAATGGTGGCAAGTGTGACATCGCAGAATGAGACTTGGTCAGCACTGGTTGTTTCACAATGGTGGCAAGTGTGACATCGTAGAATGAGACTTGGTCAGCACTGGTTGTTTCACAATGGTGGCAAGTGTGACATCGTAGAATGAGACTTGGTCAGCACTGGTTGTTTCACAATGGTGGCAAGTGTGACATCGTAGAATGAGACTTGGTCAGCACTGGTTGTTTCACAATGGTGGCAAGTGTGACATCGTAGAATGAGACTTGGTCAGCACTGGTTGTTTCACAATGGTGGCAAGTGTGACATCGCCGTACTCCAGTGTCACCGTTTCCCAGTCACTTATACTCTTGTAAGGATGTTGATAATGTTGATGACTACATTACCCGTTTACTAGCAGAAATGTTTTAATAATTGTACATTATGAAACAAAAATTATATGAAGAATATGACTACAACGCAGTCACATGGGTTTGCTAAGGCCAGTACATTTCCTGTTTGTCGCCATGTTGACCAAAGCGTCCACCACTGCAGGCTGACCAGAGCGTCCACCACTGCAGGCTGACCAGAACGTCCACCACTGCATGCTGACCAGAACGTCCACCACTGCAGGCTGACCAGAGCCTCCACCACTGCAGGCTGACCAGAACGTCCACCACTGCAGGCTGACCAGAACGTCCACCACTGCATGCTGACCAGAACGTCCACCACTGCATGCTGACCAGTACGTCCACCACTGCAGGCTGACCAGAGCCTCCACCACTGCAGGCTGACCAGAACGTCCACCACTGCAGGCTGACCAGAGCCTCCACCACTGCATGCTGACCAGAGCCTCCACCACTGCAGACTGACCAGAGCCTCCACCACTGCATGCTGACCAGAACGTCCACCACTGCATGCTGACCAGAACGTCCACCACTGCATGCTGACCAGAGCCTCCACCACTGCATGCTGACCAGAACATCCACCACTGCATGCTGACCAGAGCCTCCACCACTGCATGCTGACCAGAGCCTCCACCACTGCATGCTGACCAGAACGTCCACCACTGCATGCTGACCAGAACGTCCACCACTGCATGCTGACCAGAGCCTCCACCACTGCAGGCTGACCAGAACGTCCACCACTGCATGCTGACCAGAGCCTCCACCACTGCATGCTGACCAGAGCCTCCACCACTGCATGCTGACCAGAACGTCCACCACTGCATGCTGACCAGAACGTCCACCACTGCATGCTGACCAGAACGTCCACCACTGCATGCTGACCAGAGCCTCCACCACTGCATGCTGACCAGAGCCTCCACCACTGCATGCTGACCAGAACGTCCACCACTGCATGCTGACCAGAACGTCCACCACTGCATGCTGACCAGAGCCTCCACCACTGCATGCTGACCAGAGCCTCCACCACTGCATGCTGACCAGAACGTCCACCACTGCATGCTGACCAGAACGTCCACCACTGCAGGCTGACCAGAGCCTCCACCACTGCATGCTGACCAGAGCCTCCACCACTGCATGCTGACCAGAGCGTCCACCACTGCAGGCTGACCAGAGCCTCCACCACTGCATGCTGACCAGAGCGTCCACCACCCGCAGGCGGTGGCAATGTTGGTTGGTCAGTGTTTCATAATTCTGACAAACCATGTCAGACAGAATAAATTCGGCTGACGCTGTCATGATTAGTCACTATAGTTACTAAGTTGAACTCAGGATGCACTACATAGACAAGGTGTAATTTTCACCCTTGTAAGTTCTGCATCCGTACCCACCTTTACTGTCATCCCTGTCATGTGTGGGAGGGGAGTGGGGAGCAGTCTTCCCCGTCTTGGCCACCTTTGATGGTCCCAGTTCCCGCAGGATCAGCTGTTGTCCCACACGCCAGGATCGAGTTGTTATTATATCTGGAAAAAACAAAGTATCAGTCATGTCACATTTTTTACTACTAAAAATTGCAGAGTCCAACATTAAACTTGTTGGCCACTTGTCCTAAGGTTCTACCTGCCTGGCAGAATATACTTCTCCTGAAGTACTACCTGTCTGGCAGAATATACTTGTCCTGAGGTTCTACCTGTCTGGCAGAATATACTTGTCCTGAGGTTCTACCTGTCTGGCAGAATATACTTGTCCTGATGTACTACCTGCCTGGCAGAATATACTTGTCCTGAGGTTCTACCTGTCTGGCAGAATATACTTGTCCTGAGGTTCTACCTGTCTGGCAGAATATACTTGTCCTGATGTACTACCTGCCTGGCAGAATATACTTGTCCTGATGTACTACCTGCCTGGAAAATATATACTTGACCTGAGGTTCTACCTGTCTGGCAGAATATACTTCTCCTGAAGTACTACCTGTCTGGCAGAATATACTTCTCCTGAAGTACTACCTGTCTGGCAGAATATACTTGTCCTGAGGTTCTACCTGCCTGGCAGAATATACTTGTCCTGAGGTTCTACCTGTCTGGCAGAATATACTTGTCCTGATGTACTACCTGCCTGGCAGAATATACTTGTCCTGAAGTTCTACCTGTCTGGCAGAATATACTTGTCCTGAGGTACTACCTGCCTGGAAAATATATACTTGACCTGAGGTTCTACCTGTCTGGCAGAATATACTTGTCCTGATGTACTACCTGCCTGGCAGAATATACTTGTCCTGAGGTTCTACCTGTCTGGCAGAATATACTTGTCCTGATGTACTACCTGTCTGGCAGAATATACTTGTCCTGAGGTTCTACCTGCCTGGCAGAATATACTTGTCCTGATGTACTACCTGTCTGGCAGAATATACTTGTCCTGATGTACTACCTGCCTGGCAGAATATACTTGTCCTGAGGTTCTACCTGTCTGGCAGAATATACTTGTCCTGAGGTTCTACCTGTCTGGCAGAATATACTTGTCCTGATGTACTACCTGTCTGGCAGAATATACTTGTCCTGATGTACTACCTGCCTGGCAGAATATACTTGTCCTGAGGTTCTACCTGCCTGGTAGAATATACTAGTCCTGATGTACTACCTGCCTGGCAGAATATACTTGTCCTGAGGTTCTACCTGTCTGGCAGAATATACTTGTCCTGAGGTACTACCTGCCTGGAAAATATATACTTGACCTGAGGTTCTACCTGTCTGGCAGAATATACTTGTCCTGATGTACTACCTGCCTGGCAAAATATACTTGTCCTGAGGTTCTACCTGCCTGGCAGAATATACTTGTCCTGAAGTACTACCTGTCTGGCAGAATATACTTGTCCTGAGGTTCTACCTGCCTGGCAGAATATACTTGTCCTAAGGTACTACCTGCCTGGCAGGTGTGGTGATGCCCGGGGCCCAGGGGATCTAGACATGACTAACAATTATAGTTTCAACAAAGATGTGGATTTCCAGGTAAAGAGGGAGGAAACAAGGAGAAGCTACGTGGCAGTTATTTACCCTTCTTCTCATAGCGAGATGTCTTCTTCTTCTCGGCCACAATCCTCGCTGCCTTCTCACTCACTTTCTCTTCTGTCTTGGCTACAATCAACAACAGGAACACCTAATCGGAGGCACCTCACAATGTATTAGGTTAACCTCACAATATATTAGGTTAACCTCACAATGTATTAGGTTAACCTCACAATATATTAGGTTAACCTCGCAATGCATTAGGTTAACCTCACAATGTATTAGGTTAAACTCGCAATGCATTAGGTTAACCTCACAATGTATTAGGTTAACCTCACAATGTATTAGGTTAACCTCACAATATATTAGGTTAACCTCACAATGTATTAGGTTAACCTCGCAATGTATTAGGCTAACCTCACAATGTATTAGGTTAACCTCACAATATATTAGGTTAACCTCACAATGTATTAGGTTAACCTCGCAATGTATTAGGTTAACCTCACAATGTATTAGGTTAACCTCACAATGTATTAGGTTAACCTCACAATATATTAGGTTAACCTCACAATGTATTAGGTTAACCTCGCAATGCATTAGGTTAACCTCGCAATGCATTAGGTTAACCTCGCAATGTATTAGGTTAAACTCGCAATGCATTAGGTTAACCTCGCAATGTATTAGGTTAACCTCGCAATGCATTAGGTTAACCTCGCAATGCATTAGGTTAACCTCGCAATGCATAAGGTTAACCTCGCAATGTATTAGGTTAACCTCACAATGTATTAGGTTAACCTCACAATGTATTAGGTTAACCTCACAATGTATTAGGTTAAAATCACAACGTATTAGGTTAATCTCACAATGTATTAGGTTAAACTCGCAATGCATTAGGTTAACCTCACAACGCATTAGGTTAAAGTGAAACCAAAGGCATTGTTTTGGACCTTTGCACCTGCAAGAGTGCCTAAAAACTAACCATTTGCAACTATAACCAAGAATATCCCGCAAGTGGTTATCTGGGAATCTGTTCTAAAAGGGCAAAATTCTGGTCTAATGAAATTTTTCATATATTCATATTCACATATTCATAAGTGTTTGCAATTTCGACCAATCAGCAGCAAGCAGCCCCTTAACCCCCAATGCGGCTGTGACGTAGGCTGTGCATATCGCATGTATTTTTAAAGTGTTTGAGATGTGCAGTTACATTTTCATTTGCATTTATATTGGATTTACTCGCAGCAAAAACTCTTACAATGCTGTACTGTGCAGCATTCGGATGTAAACATGATTCAGCGAGGTACAGAGAGTTGTCTTTTTTAAATTTCCTCTGGAAAAACAAATGGTAGTGAAGCAATGGATTCACAATTGCGGGTGGGCTGGTTGGAAGCTCACGCGATACGCTAGACTTTGTTCGGCCCATTTTGAAGTCATGTTTTGAAGTTGATATATTTTGACTAATGGGTCAAGAACCTTCAAAACTTCAGCGACGGAGAACGTTAAAGCCTGAAATGGTCAGGGTTGAACAAAATCATGATTTAAAAAAACAAATAAAAAAATCGGATTTTTTTTATTTGTTTTTTTAAATCTGGTACATAGACATTTATATAGATGTTTATATTTATAAACTCTTTCAAACGTGTTCTATTATTGCTACACGGGAATGCATAAATTTTGAATCTCAAGTCAGAAACATATTTCCATTATACTATATTAATATAATGGAAAGTACCGTCCACATTATGCAAAACTGCAAATCAAGTGGCCTTTAATGAACAACTCTTATCATATTTAGGAGGTATTCAAAGCAACAGTTTAAGTGACATATTAGATAAAAATGATACTAAGATTAATGAATTACAAATAATACGTCACTCGTCTTATTATGATTTTTGACAAGTTTAATGATTTCGCTAAGAAAAACAATGATAATTGCAGTATTTTAAGAACAAATAAACACTCTTTAATTAAAAAATGTAGTGAACTAAAGGCATATGTAGAACTAAATTATATAATTTTTTTATTTAATGTAATACGTGTACAAGAGTCATAGAAAGCAGAAGGTGATGATTTTTTTCAATTTGTGTTGCTTGGTTACACCACAATAACCCAGGATAAAAGTAGCAGTAAAGGAGTTTTAGTAATATATACTGATAATAAAATTTAATATAAAGCAGAACCAATTATGAATCTTAATATATATGAACATTGGGAAGGATTGATAATTAAACTAAATGGTGGTAATTTATCAAAAACGTTAACCATTGGGAACATATATAGACCACCAAGAACACATAATGAACAAATAAATGCTTTTATAAATGAATTTTCATTGATAGCAATAACAATTATAATTATTATTTAAATAAATACATAAATACGGTATTTATTTAAATAAAACTATACAAAGTCTTCCTACAAAAAATAGTTGTGGATTTTATAGTATTTCTTCTAAATTAATAAAAATAATTGAACCTGCTATAATTAAATCATTAACTATATTAATAAACCAAGTGTTAAAAACAGGAATTTTTCCTGATGAATTAAAAATTGCCAAATAATTCTTATACAGTGGAACCTTGATATTATGGTCACCCATGGGACTGATGGGTTCATCCTATTGTTACGTTTCCCATTGGTGACCATGTTAACGTTTTGCATGATCATAAGAAAACGGGACCATCAAAATTTCTGAAACTTCTAAAAATCCACAGTTACACTGTCAACATGTTCTACCAGCAAACTTGCCAATGCGCCTGCTCAAATGCAGTTATGTCAGATGATATGATTTTTAAAAATTACACATATCTAAAATTACTGTGCCCTACATTCATGTGTAACATACCAGGAAGTGTAACTGAGGCACGTTCCCTGAGTCAAAGTGACGATAATAGCGAGGTGACCTTAATAGTGAATATGGGCACTGAAGCATCATGGGACTTTGACTTTGCAGGACAGAATGTAATGGAGGAGATCCATCAGAAGAGCTATTCCGAGGCAGTGATAGAGGGGGTGAGAAAGAGAGCGAGGGTATTTGAGGGGGACTCAATAGTTAGGAAGACTGACAGAGCCTTAAACAAGCTAGATGACGTGGTAGTTTGCTTGCCTGGAGCCAAAATAGAGACGATAACTGAGAGGGTAGAAAACATTGTGGGTTTGGACAAGGGTGGATCTGTTTTAGTACACGTAGGGACAAATAACGTAGAGAAATACAGGAATTTGGTCAGAACACTAAAGCAGACGCGGGTTGAGCAGGTAATACTGTTGGGGATTTTACCAGTAATAGGAAGGAGGGGTCATAGATATCGAAATTGCCTGGGGATGGCAATTAACATGCTAGCCGAGAAGCTATGTAGGGAAGAGGAAGTTGGTTTTGCGGAATTGTGGGGAAGTTTTGTTGGAAGGGCGGATATGTACATGATCTAATTGGAAAGGGGGCAGCAGTATTTGCGGATGGACTCTCAGCAACAGTAGACAGTGGCATAGGTAGCATATCAAATATTTTTGGTAGTAAACACTATTTAAACTAGAAGTGCAGGGGGGTTACTTAGAGATGCCTCAAGCAGGACAAGAGGCCACTAGTACAGATAAACCAATAACAGTATGTCCGAAAAACATGTCTGAAGCAGGTTACAGATGCGTGTGTTTAAATGCTAGGAGTATAGTAAATAAAAAAATGAATTAAACATTATGGTAGAAGATACTGACCCTCACATAATTGGTATAACCGAATCAAGGGCCAACACAGACATTACAGATGCTGAATTAGGATTGAGATGATACGTAATGTTTAGGAGAGATCGAATAGGAAGAAGGGGAGGGGGAGTTATTTTATATGTTAAAGAATCTATTCAGGCTTATGAAATAAAATTAGAAAGCGATGCAGATTACGATGAAGCTGTTTGGTTCAAAATAGTTTCGGGAAATTCAAAATTAACTATTGGATTAGTTTACTGAAGTCCAAACATAAACGAAGAGGATAACGCAAAAATACAAAATGCTATAAAGGAAGTTAGTAAAGGGGAATGTATTATAATGGGAGATTTTAACCACGGGCTGATACAATGGAAAGCTCTAGAGAGTACAGGGGGTGAGGACCAACGATTTCAATTTTTAATTCAGGAGAGCTTCCTTACTCAGCAAGTGCTGGAACCAACCGGGGGAGAAAATGTATTAGATATAGTTTTATCATCACAAGAAGAATTAGTGGACAATGTAAAAATACATGAACCATTGGGTAACAGTGACCACAATCAAATACATTTTGACATCAATGTAAAATCAGAAAGTAAAAATAAAAAAACGAATAGGAGAAACTTCCACAAAGGTAACTATAAAGATATGAGAAAATATTTAGTAAAGCTAGATTGGAATAACATGCTGATTACCGGGGTGACCATAAATCGAGGTGCCACTGTATTTAAGAAAAATTATCCTACATTATTGAAAAATTACAGGCCCATTTCTCTACTCTACTATTTCTCTACTTCCAACGATTGCTGAAGTAATAGAGAAAACAATGTTACTCAGTTATTTCATATTTCAATGATACTAAACTGCCTTTTGACAATCAAAAAGGTTTTAGACCAAAACATTCAACCGAATGTGCCGCACTAGAACAAGTACATAGAATCGTAACGCAAATTGATAAAATTATGTTCTAATTAATATATTTCTTGACCTCTCTAAAGTTGTTGACACCATTGACCACACCATTGACCACACCATTTTATAAAATAAATTGAGATATTATAGCATTGACGATGCAGGTCCACTTCTGTTTAAAAATTATTTAAATAATCATAAACAGTATGTTAAAATTGAAGAAATAAATGGTGTCCCACAAGGTTCAATCCATGGGCCATTGTTATTTATCATAATAAATAACTTCTCACAATCTAGTAGCATATTTAAATGTATGCAGATCATTATTACACAACATTATTTAGTACTTTAACATCTTTTAGTGATAACACACAAGATAACACAACTGAATCTTTAATAAATACTGAACTTTCCAAAGTTATTAAATGGCTAAATATAAATAAACTATCACAAAATAAAGCTAAATCTAAATATATGATTTTTTCATGTCCCCAGTAAAGGTATACATTCCCTTACACTTAAAATAGATAATATAACAATTGGAAAAGTAGATGAATTTAATTTCTTGGTTAGTGAGGAAGACCTCTATATACTATAACACATGGTTAGTGAGGTAGACCTCTATATACTATAACACATGGTTAGTGAGGTAGACCTCTATATACTATAACACATGGTTAGTGAGATAGATCTCTATATACTATAACACATGGTTAGTGAGGTAGACCTCTATATACTATAACACATGGTTAGTGAGGTAGATCTCTATATACTATAACACATGGTTAGTGAGGTAGATCTCTATATACTAGAACACATGGTTAGTGAGCTAGACCTCTATACACTAGAACACATGGTTAGTGAGGTAGACCTCTATATAGTATAACACATGGTTAGTGAGGTAGACCTCTATATACTATAACACATGGTTAGTGAGGTAGACCTCTATATACTATAACACATGGTTAGTGAGGTAGACCTCTATATACTATAACACATGGTTAGTGAGGTAGATCTATATATACTATAACACATGGTTAGTGAGGTAGACCTCTATATACTATAACACATGGTTAGTGAGGTAGATCTCTATATACTATAACACATGGTTAGTGAGCTAGATCTCTATATACTATAACACATGGTTAGTGAGGTAGATCTCTATATACTATAACACATGGTTAGTGAGGTAGACCTCTATATACTATAACACATGGTTAGTGAGGTAGACCTCTATATACTATAACACATGGTTAGTGAGGTAGATCTCTATATACTATAACACATGGTTAGTGAGGTAGACCTCTATATACTATAACACATGGTTAGTGAGGTAGATCTCTATATACTAGAACACATGGTTAGTGAGCTAGATCTCTATATACTATAACACATGGTTAGTGAGCTAGATCTCTATATACTATAACACATGGTTAGTGAGGTAGATCTCTATATACTATAACACATGGTTAGTGAGCTAGACCTCTATATAGTAGAACACATGGTTAGTGAGCTAGACCTCTATATAGTAGAACACATGGTTAGTGAGCTAGACCTCTATACACTAGAACACATGGTTAGTGAGCTAGACCTCTATACACTAGAACACATGGTTAGTGAGCTAGACCTCTATATAGTAGAACACATGGTTAGTGAGCTAGACCTCTATACACTAGAACACATGGTTAGTGAGCTAGACCTCTATATAGTAGAACACATGGTTAGTGAGCTAGACCTCTATACACTAGAACACATGGTTAGTGAGCTAGACCTCTATACACTAGAACACATGGTTAGTGAGCTAGACCTCTATACACTAGAACACATGGTTAGTGAGCTAGACCTCTATATAGTAGAACACATGGTTAGTGAGGTAGACCTCTATATAGTAGAACACATGGTTAGTGAGCTAGACCTCTATACACTAGAACACATGGTTAGTGAGCTAGACCTCTATATACTAGAACACATGGTTAGTGAGCTAGACCTCTATACACTAGAACACATGGTTAGTGAGGTAGACCTCTATATAGTAGAACACATGGTTAGTGAGCTAGACCTCTATATAGTAGAACACATGGTTAGTGAGCTAGACCTCTATACACTAGAACACATGGTTAGTGAGCTAGACCTCTATATAGTAGAACACATGGTTAGTGAGCTAGACCTCTATATAGTAGAACACATGGTTAGTGAGCTAGACCTCTATACACTAGAACACATGGTTAGTGAGCTAGACCTCTATATAGTAGAACACATGGTTAGTGAGCTAGACCTCTATATAGTAGAACACATGGTTAGTGAGCTAGACCTAAATATAGTAGAACACATGGTTAGTGAGCTAGACCTCTATACACTAGAACACATGGTTAGTGAGCTAGACCTCTATATAGTAGAACACATGGTTAGTGCGCTAGACCTCTATACACTAGAACACATGGTTAGTGAGCTAGACCTCTATATAGTAGAACACATGGTTAGTGAGCTAGACCTCTATACACTAGAACACATGGTTAGTGAGCTAGACCTCTATATAGTAGAACACATGGTTAGTGAGCTAGACCTCTATACACTAGAACACATGGTTAGTGAGCTAGACCTCTATACACTAGAACACATGGTTAGTGAGCTAGACCTCTATATAGTAGAACACATGGTTAGTGAGCTAGACCTCTATACACTAGAACACATGGTTAGTGAGCTAGACCTCTATACACTAGAACACATGGTTAGTGAGCTAGACCTCTATATAGTAGAACACATGGTTAGTGAGCTAGACCTCTATACACTAGAACACATGGTTAGTGAGCTAGACCTCTATACACTAGAACACATGGTTAGTGAGCTAGACCTCTATATAGTAGAACACATGGTTAGTGAGCTAGACCTCTATATAGTAGAACACATGGTTAGTGAGCTAGACCTCTATATAGTAGAACACATGGTTAGTGAGCTAGACCTCTATATAGTAGAACACATGGTTAGTGAGGTAGACCTCTATATAGTAGAACACATGGTTAGTGAGCTAGACCTCTATATAGTAGAACACATGGTTAGTGAGCTAGACCTCTATACACTAGAACACATGGTTAGTGAGCTAGACCTCTATATAGTAGAACACATGGTTAGTGAGCTAGACCTCTATACACTAGAACACATGGTTAGTGAGCTAGACCTCTATATAGTAGAACACATGGTTAGTGAGCTAGACCTCTATATAGTAGAACACATGGTTAGTGAGCTAGACCTCTATACACTAGAACACATGGTTAGTGAGCTAGACCTCTATATAGTAGAACACATGGTTAGTGAGCTAGACCTCTATATAGTAGAACACATGGTTAGTGAGCTAGACCTCTATATAGTAGAACACATGGTTAGTGAGCTAGACCTCTATACACTAGAACACATGGTTAGTGAGCTAGACCTCTATACACTAGAACACATGGTTAGTGAGCTAGACCTCTGTATAGTAGAACACATGGTTAGTGAGCTAGACCTCTATATAGTAGAACACATGGTTAGTGAGCTAGACCTCTATATAGTAGAACACATGGTTAGTGAGCTAGACCTCTATATAGTAGAACACATGGTTAGTGAGCTAGACCTCTATATAGTAGAACACATGGTTAGTGAGCTAGACCTCTATATAGTAGAACACATGGTTAGTGAGCTAGACCTCTATATAGTAGAACACATGGTTAGTGAGCTAGACCTCTATATAGTAGAACACATAGTTAGTGAGCTAGACCTCTATATAGTAGAACACATGGTTAGTGAGCTAGGTATAATAAATTAAGAGTTTAATATACGCGACACAGTGACCCACCTTCAGGATGTCGATGAACTTTGGGAGCAGTTTTAACTTTCTTTGATTTCTTTTCCACTGTTCTCCCAACCTTTCCATCGGGCGTCTTGAATCTGATCTCCGTCTCACTGAACCCTACAACATAACCCCTTCCAGTCAGTTGCCATAGCAACACGACCCGTCCAGTCAGTTGCCATTGCAACACGAACCCCTTCCAGTCAATCACCATAGTAATATGACCCCTTCCGGTCAGTTTCCATACCAACATGACTTCAGTCAGTTGTCATATCACCAAAGAAGAACAATTTTATTCGTCTAGAATCTCCAACGTAGATTGCCAAATAATGAAGAATTAGATAGAGATTGTGACAACAACACCATGGTAGAATTAACTGTCTATTCTTCTAAGTTTGGTGAGTTGTGGCAGTCACTAAACAACTCACCTTTGTAGGTGGGTGGTGGAGGTGCACTGGCGATCTTGCGTGTGGGTACAACGGCCCTGACTGGATAATGGGAGCCAGTCTTGGGCGTCACTGGGTCGTCCTGGTGATGCTGGATGCGTCTCAAGGCTACAGCGTCCACATCTTGACCACTGCAGATGTTCTCTGTGTTACTCTCTGAAACACAACAGCAGACAGTGCATGTGAAACACCACAGTAGACAAAGGATGTGAAACACCACAGTGAACAATGGATATGAAACACCACAGTGAACAATGGATGTGAAACACCACAGTAGACAATGGATGTGAAACACCACAGTAGACAATGCATGTGAAACACCACAGTAGACAATGGATGTGAAACACCACAGTAGACAATGCATGTGAAACACCACAGTAAACAATGCATGTGAAACACCACAGCAGACAGTGCATGTGAAACACCACAGTAGACAATGCATGTGAAACACCACAGTAGACAATGGATGTGAAACACCACAGTAGACAATGCATGTGAAACACCACAGTAGACAGTGCATGTGAAACACCACAGTAGACAGTGCATGTGAAACACCACAGTAAACAATGCATGTGAAACACAACAGTAGACAATGGATGTGAAACACCACAGTAGACAATGCATGTGAAACACCACAGTAGACAATGGATGTGAAACACCACAGTAGACAATGCATGTGAAACACCACAGTAAACAATGCATGTGAAACACCACAGCAGACAGAGCATGTGAAACACCACAGTAGACAATGGATGTGAAACACCACAGCAGACAGTGCATGTGAAACACCACAGTAGACAATGGATGTGAAACACCACAGTAGACAATGGATGTGAAACCCCACAGTATACAATGCATGTGAGACACCACAGTAGACAATAGATGTGAAACACCACAGCAGACAGTGCATGTGAAACACCACAGTAGACAATGCATGTGAAACACCACAGTAGACAATGGATGTGAAACACCACAGCAGACAGTGCATGTGAAACACCACAGTAGACAATGTATGTGAGACACCACAGTAGACAATGGATGTGAAACACCACAGTAGACAATGGATGTGAAACCCCACAGTAAACAATATATGTGAAACACCACAGTAGACAATGGATGTGAAACACCACAGTAAACAATGCATGTGAAACACCACAGCAGACAGTGCATGTGAAACACCACAGTAGACAATGGATGTGAAACCCCACAGTATACAATGCATATGAGACACCACAGTAGACAATGGATGTGAAACACCACAGTAGACAATGGATGTGAAACCCCACAGTAGACAATGGATGTGAAACACCACAGTAAACAATGGATGTGAAACACCACGGTAGACAATGGATGTGAAACCCCACAGTATACAGTGCATGTGAGACACCACAGTAGATAATGGATGTGAAACACCACAGTAGACAATGCATGTGAAACACCACAGTAGACAATGGATGTGAAACACCACAGTAGACAATGGATGTGAAACCCCACAGTAAACAATGGATGTGAAACCCCACAGTAAACAATGCATGTGAAACACCACAGTAGACAATAGATGTGAAACCCCACAGTATACAATGCATGTGAGACACCACAGTAGACAATGGATGTGAAACACCACAGTAGACAATGGATGTGAAACACCACAGTAAACAATGCATGTGAAACACCACAGTAAACAATGGATGTGAAACCCCACAGTAAACAATGCATGTGAAACACCACAGTAGACAATGGATGTGAAACCCCACAGTATACAATGCATGTGAGACACCACAGTAGACAATGCATGTGAAACACCACAGTAGACAATGCATGTGAAACACCACAGTAGACAATGCATGTGAAACACCACAGTAGACAATGCATGTGAAACACCACAGTAGACAATGTATGTGAAACACCACAGTATACAATGCATGTGAGACACCACAGTAGACAATGCATGTGAAACAACACAGTAGACATTGCATGTGAAACACAACAGTAGACAATGGATGTGAAACACCACAGTAGACAATGGATGTGAAACCCCACAGTATACAATGCATGTGAGACACCACAGTAGACAATAGATGTGAAACACCACAGCAGACAGTGCATGTGAAACACCACAGTAGACAATGCATGTGAAACACCACAGTAGACAATGGATGTGAAACACCACAGCAGACAGTGCATGTGAAACACCACAGTAGACAATGTATGTGAGACACCACAGTAGACAATGGATGTGAAACACCACAGTAGACAATGGATGTGAAACCCCACAGTAAACAATATATGTGAAACACCACAGTAGACAATGGATGTGAAACACCACAGTAAACAATGCATGTGAAACACCACAGCAGACAGTGCATGTGAAACACCACAGTAGACAATGGATGTGAAACCCCACAGTATACAATGCATATGAGACACCACAGTAGACAATGGATGTGAAACACCACAGTAGACAATGGATGTGAAACCCCACAGTAGACAATGGATGTGAAACACCACAGTAAACAATGGATGTGAAACACCACGGTAGACAATGGATGTGAAACCCCACAGTATACAGTGCATGTGAGACACCACAGTAGATAATGGATGTGAAACACCACAGTAGACAATGCATGTGAAACACCACAGTAGACAATGGATGTGAAACACCACAGTAGACAATGGATGTGAAACCCCACAGTAAACAATGGATGTGAAACCCCACAGTAAACAATGCATGTGAAACACCACAGTAGACAATAGATGTGAAACCCCACAGTATACAATGCATGTGAGACACCACAGTAGACAATGGATGTGAAACACCACAGTAGACAATGGATGTGAAACACCACAGTAAACAATGCATGTGAAACATCACAGTAAACAATGGATGTGAAACCCCACAGTAAACAATGCATGTGAAACACCACAGTAGACAATGGATGTGAAACCCCACAGTATACAATGCATGTGAGACACCACAGTAGACAATGCATGTGAAACACCACAGTAGACAATGCATGTGAAACACCACAGTAGACAATGCATGTGAAACACCACAGTAGACAATGCATGTGAAACACCACAGTAGACAATGTATGTGAAACACCACAGTATACAATGCATGTGAGACACCACAGTAGACAATGCATGTGAAACAACACAGTAGACATTGCATGTGAAACACAACAGTAGACAATGGATGTGAAACACCACAGTAGACAATGCATGTGAGACACCACAGTAGACAATGCATGTGAAACACCACAGTAGACAATGGATGTGAAACCCCACAGTATACAATGCATGTGAGACACCACAGTAGACAATGCATGTGAAACACCAGAGTAGACAATGCATGTGAAACACCACAGTAGACAATGCATGTGAAACACCACAGTAGACAATGCATGTGAAACACCACAGTAGACAATGTATGTGAAACACCACAGTAGACAATGGATGTGAAACACCACAGTAGACAATGCATGTGAAACACCACAGTAGACAATGCATGTGAAACACAACAGTAGATAATGGATGTGAAACACCACAGTAGACAATGCATGTGAGACACCACAGTAGACAATGCATGTGAAACACCACAGTAGACAATGGATGTGAAACCCCACAGTATACAATGCATGTGAGACACCACAGTAGACAATGCATGTGAAACAACACAGTAGACATTGCATGTGAAACACAACAGTAGACAATGGATGTGAAACACCACAGTAGACAATGCATGTGAGACACCACAGTAGACAATGCATGTGAAACACCACAGTAGACAATGGATGTGAAACCCCACAGTATACAATGCATTTGAGACACCACAGTAGACAATGCATGTGAAACACCACAGTAGACAATGCATGTGAAACACCACAGTAGACAATGCATGTGAGACACCACAGTAGACAATGGATGTGAAACACCACAGTAGACAATGGATGTGAAACCCCACAGTATACAATGCATGTGAGACACCACAGTAGACAATGCATGTGAGACACCACAGTAGACAATGGATGTGAAACCCCACAGTAGACAATGGATGTGAAACCCCACAGTATACAATGCATGTGAAACCCTACAGTAGACAATGGATGTGAAACACCACAGTAGACAATGGATGTGAAACACCACAGTAGACAATGCATGTGAAACCCCACAGTAGACAATGCATGTGAAACACCACAGTAGACAATGGATGTGAAACACCACAGTAGACAATGTATGTGAAACACCACAGTAGACAGTGTATGTGAAACACCACAGTAGACAATGCATGTGAAACACCACAGTAGACAATGCATGTGAAACACCACATTAGACAATGCATGTGAAACACCACAGTAGACAATGCATGTGAAACACCACAGTAGACAATGTATGTGAGACACCACAGTAGACAATGCATGTGAAACACCACAGTAGACAATGCATGTGAAACACCACATTAGACAATGGATGTGAAACACCACAGTAGACAATGCATGTGAAACACCACAGTAGACAATGGATGTGAAACACCACAGTAGACAATGCATGTGAGACACCACAGTAGACAATGCATGTGAAACACCACATTAGACAATGGATGTGAAACACCACAGTAAACAATGGATGTGAAACCCCACAGTATACAATGCATGTGAGACACCACAGTAGACAATGGATGTGAAACACCACAGTAGACAGTGCATGTGAAACACCACAGTAGATAATGGATGTGAAACACCACAGTAGACAATGCATGTGAAACACCCCAGTAGACAATGGATGTGAAACACCACAGTAGACAATGGATGTGAAACCCCACAGTAAACAATGGATGTGAAACCCCACAGTAAACAATGCATGTGAAACACCACAGTAGACAATGGATGTGAAACCCCACAGTATACAATGCATGTGAGACACCACAGTAGACAATGCATGTGAAACACCACAGTAGACAATGGATGTGAAACCCCACAGTAGACAATGGATGTGAAACACCACAGTAAACAATGGATGTGAAACACCACAGTAAACAATGGATGTGAAACACCACAGTAGACAATGGATGTGAAACACCACAGTAGACAGTGCATGTGAAACACCACAGTAGACAATGGATGTGAAACACCACAGTAGACAATGGATGTGAAACACCACAGTAGACAATGGATGTGAAACACCACAGTAAACAATGCATGTGAAACACCACAGTAAACAATGGATGTGAAACCCCACAGTAAACAATGCATGTGAAACACCACAGTAGACAATGGATGTGAAACACCACAGTAGACAGTGCATGTGAAACACCACAGTAGACAATGGATGTGAAACACCACAGTAGACAATGGATGTGAAACACCACAGTAGACAATGGATGTGAAACACCACAGTAAACAATGCATGTGAAACACCACAGTAAACAATGGATGTGAAACCCCACAGTAAACAATGCATGTGAAACACCACATTAGACAATGGATGTGAAACCCCACAGTATACAATGCATGTGAGACACCACAGTAGACAATGCATGTGAAACACCACAGTAGACAATGCATGTGAAACACCACAGTAGACAATGCATGTGAAACCCCACAGTAGACAATGCATGTGAAACACCACAGTAGACAATGTATGTGAAACACCACAGTAGACAATGGATGTGAAACACCACAGTAGACAATGCATGTGAAACACCATAGTAGACAATGCATGTGAAACACAACAGTAGATAATGGATGTGAAACACCACAGTAGACAATGCATGTGAGACACCACAGTAGACAATGCATGTGAAACACCACAGTAGACAATGGATGTGAAACCCCACAGTATACAATGCATGTGAGACACCACAGTAGACAATGCATGTGAAACAACACAGTAGACATTGCATGTGAAACACAACAGTAGACAATGGATGTGAAACACCACAGTAGACAATGCATGTGAGACACCACAGTAGACAATGCATGTGAAACACCACAGTAGACAATGGATGTGAAACCCCACAGTATACAATGCATGTGAGACACCACAGTAGACAATGCATGTGAAACACCACAGTAGACAATGCATGTGAAACACCACAGTAGACAATGCATGTGAGACACCACAGTAGACAATGGATGTGAAACACCACAGTAGACAATGGATGTGAAACCCCACAGTAGACAATGGATGTGAAACACCACAGCAGACAGTGCATGTGAAACACCACAGTAGACAATGTATGTGAGACACCACAGTAGACAATGGATGTGAAACACCACAGTAGACAATGGATGTGAAACCCCACAGTAAACAATATATGTGAAACACCACAGTAGACAATGGATGTGAAACACCACAGTAAACAATGCATGTGAAACACCACAGCAGACAGTGCATGTGAAACACCACAGTAGTCAATGGATGTGAAACCCCACAGTATACAATGCATATGAGACACCACAGTAGACAATGGATGTGAAACACCACAGTAGACAATGGATGTGAAACACCACAGTAGACAATGGATGTGAAACCCCACAGTAGACAATGGATGTGAAACACCACAGTAAACAATGGATGTGAAACACCACAGTAGACAATGGATGTGAAACCCCACAGTATACAGTGCATGTGAAACACCACAGTAGACAATGGATGTGAAACACCACAGTAAACAATGCATGTGAAACACCACAGTAAACAATGGATGTGAAACCCCACAGTAAACAATGCATGTGAAACACCACAGTAGACAATGGATGTGAAACCCCACAGTATACAATGCATGTGAGACACCACAGTAGACAATGCATGTGAAACACCACAGTAGACAATGCATGTGAAACACCACAGTAGACAATGCATGTGAAACACCACAGTAGACAATGCATGTGAAACACCACAGTAGACAATGTATGTGAAACACCACAGTATACAATGCATGTGAGACACCACAGTAGACAATGCATGTGAAACAACACAGTAGACATTGCATGTGAAACACAACAGTAGACAATGGATGTGAAACACCACAGTAGACAATGCATGTGAGACACCACAGTAGACAATGCATGTGAAACACCACAGTAGACAATGGATGTGAAACCCCACAGTATACAATGCATGTGAGACACCACAGTAGACAATGCATGTGAAACACCACAGTAGACAATGCATGTGAAACACCACAGTAGACAATGCATGTGAAACACCACAGTAGACAATGTATGTGAAACACCACAGTAGACAATGGATGTGAAACACCACAGTAGACAATGCATGTGAAACACCACAGTAGACAATGCATGTGAAACACAACAGTAGATAATGGATGTGAAACACCACAGTAGACAATGCATGTGAGACACCACAGTAGACAATGCATGAGAAACACCACAGTAGACAATGGATGTGAAACCCCACAGTATACAATGCATGTGAGACACCACAGTAGACAATGCATGTGAAACAACACAGTAGACATTGCATGTGAAACATCACAGTAGACAATGGATGTGAAACACCACAGTAGACAATGCATGTGAGACACCACAGTAGACAATGCATGTGAAACACCACAGTAGACAATGGATGTGAAACACCACAGTATACAATGCATGTGAGACACCACAGTAGACAATGCATGTGAGACACCACAGTAGACAATGCATGAGAAACACCACAGTAGACAATGGATGTGAAACCCCACAGTATACAATGCATGTGAGACACCACAGTAGACAATGCATGTGAAACAACACAGTAGACATTGCATGTGAAACATCACAGTAGACAATGGATGTGAAACACCACAGTAGACAATGGATGTGAAACACCACAGTAGACAATGCATGTGAGACACCACAGTAGACAATGCATGTGAAACACCACAGTAGACAATGGATGTGAAACCCCACAGTATACAATGCATGTGAGACACCACAGTAGACAATGCATGTGAAACACCACAGTAGACAATGCATGTGAAACACCACAGTAGACAATGCATGTGAGACACCACAGGAGACAATGGATGTGAAACACCACAGTAGACAATGGATGTGAAACCCCACAGTATACAATGCATGTGAGACACCACAGTAGACAATGCATGTGAGACACCACAGTAGACAATGGATGTGAAACCCCACAGTAGACAATGGATGTGAAACCCCACAGTATACAATGCATGTGAAACCCTACAGTAGACAATGGATGTGAAACACCACAGTAGACAATGGATGTGAAACACCACAGTAGACAATGCATGTGAAACCCCACAGTAGACAATGCATGTGAAACACCACAGTAGACATTGGATGTGAAACACCACAGTAGACAATGTATGTGAAACACCACAGTAGACAGTGTATGTGAAACACCACAGTAGACAATGCATGTGAAACACCACAGTAGACAATGCATGTGAAACACCACATTAGACAATGCATGTGAAACACCACAGTAGACAATGCATGTGAAACACCACAGTAGACAATGTATGTGAGACACCACAGTAGACAATGTATGTGAGACACCACAGTAGACAATGCATGTGAAACACCACAGTAGACAATGCATGTGAAACACCACATTAGACAATGGATGTGAAACACCACAGTAGACAATGCATGTGAAACACCACAGTAGACAATTGATGTGAAACCCCACAGTATACAATGCATGTGAGACACCACAGTAGACAATGGATGTGAAACACCACAGTAGACAGTGCATGTGAAACACCACAGTAGATAATGGATGTGAAACACCACAGTAGACAATTGATGTGAAACCCCACAGTATACAATGCATGTGAGACACCACAGTAGACAATGGATGTGAAACACCACAGTAGACAGTGCATGTGAAACACCACAGTAGATAATGGATGTGAAACACCACAGTAGACAATGCATGTGAAACACCACAGTAGACAATGGATGTGAAACACCACAGTAGACAATGGATGTGAAACCCCACAGTAAACAATGGATGTGAAACCCCACAGTAAACAATGCATGTGAAACACCACAGTAGACAATGGATGTGAAACACCACAGTAAACAATGGATGTGAAACACCACAGTAGACAATGGATGTGAAACACCACAGTAGACAGTGCATGTGAAACACCACAGTAGACAATGGATGTGAAACACCACAGTAGACAATGGATGTGAAACACCACAGTAGACAATGGATGTGAAACACCACAGTAAACAATGCATGTGAAACACCACAGTAAACAATGGATGTGAAACCCCACAGTAAACAATGCATGTGAAACACCACAGTAGACAATGGATGTGAAACACCACAGTAGACAGTGCATGTGAAACACCACAGTAGACAATGGATGTGAAACACCACAGTAGACAATGGATGTGAAACACCACAGTAGACAATGGATGTGAAACACCACAGTAGACAATGGATGTGAAACACCACAGTAAACAATGCATGTGAAACACCACAGTAAACAATGGATGTGAAACCCCACAGTAAACAATGCATGTGAAACACCACATTAGACAATGGATGTGAAACCCCACAGTATACAATGCATGTGAGACACCACAGTAGACAATGCATGTGAAACACCACAGTAGACAATGCATGTGAAACCCCACAGTAGACAATGCATGTGAAACACCACAGTAGACAATGTATGTGAAACACCACAGTAGACAATGGATGTGAAACACCACAGTAGACAATGCATGTGAAACACCATAGTAGACAATGCATGTGAAACACAACAGTAGATAATGGATGTGAAACACCACAGTAGACAATGCATGTGAGACACCACAGTAGACAATGCATGTGAAACACCACAGTAGACAATGGATGTGAAACCCCACAGTATACAATGCATGTGAGACACCACAGTAGACAATGCATGTGAAACAACACAGTAGACATTGCATGTGAAACACAACAGTAGACAATGGATGTGAAACACCACAGTAGACAATGCATGTGAGACACCACAGTAGACAATGCATGTGAAACACCACAGTAGACAATGGATGTGAAACCCCACAGTATACAATGCATGTGAGACACCACAGTAGACAATGCATGTGAAACACCACAGTAGACAATGCATGTGAAACACCACAGTAGACAATGCATGTGAGACACCACAGTAGACAATGGATGTGAAACACCACAGTAGACAATGGATGTGAAACCCCACAGTAGACAATGGATGCGAAACACCACAGCAGACAGTGCATGTGAAACACCACAGTAGACAATGTATGTGAGACACCACAGTAGACAATGGATGTGAAACACCACAGTAGACAATGGATGTGAAACCCCACAGTAAACAATATATGTGAAACACCACAGTAGACAATGGATGTGAAACACCACAGTAAACAATGGATGTGAAACACCACAGCAGACAGTGCATGTGAAACACCACAGTAGACAATGCATATGAGACACCACAGTAGACAATGGATGTGAAACACCACAGTAGACAATGGATGTGAAACCCCACAGTAGACAATGGATGTGAAACACCACAGTAAACAATGGATGTGAAACACCACAGTAGACAATGGATGTGAAACCCCACAGTATACAATGCATGTGAGACACCACAGTAGACAATGCATGTGAAACACCACAGTAGACAATGCATGTGAAACACCACAGTAGACAATGCATGTGAAACACCACAGTAGACAATGTATGTGAAACACCACAGTAGACAATGGATGTGAAACACCACAGTAGACAATGCATGTGAAACACCACAGTAGACAATGCATGTGAAACACAACAGTAGATAATGGATGTGAAACACCACAGTAGACAATGCATGTGAGACACCACAGTAGACAATGCATGAGAAACACCACAGTAGACAATGGATGTGAAACCCCACAGTATACAATGCATGTGAGACACCACAGTAGACAATGCATGTGAAACAACACAGTAGACATTGCATGTGAAACACCACAGTAGACAATGGATGTGAAACACCACAGTAGACAATGCATGTGAGACACCACAGTAGACAATGCATGTGAAACACCACAGTAGACAATGGATGTGAAACTCCACAGTATACAATGCATGTGAGACACCACAGTAGACAATGCATGTGAAACACCACAGTAGACAATGCATGTGAAACACCACAGTAGACAATGCATGTGAGACACCACAGGAGACAATGGATGTGAAACACCACAGTAGACAATGGATGTGAAACCCCACAGTATACAATGCATGTGAGACACCACAGTAGACAATGCATGTGAGACACCACAGTAGACAATGGATGTGAAACCCCACAGTAGACAATGGATGTGAAACCCCACAGTATACAATGCATGTGAAACCCTACAGTAGACAATGGATGTGAAACACCACAGTAGACAATGGATGTGAAACACCACAGTAGACAATGCATGTGAAACCCCACAGTAGACAATGCATGTGAAACACCACAGTAGACAATGGATGTGAAACACCACAGTAGACAATGTATGTGAAACACCACAGTAGACAGTGTATGTGAAACACCACAGTAGACAATGCATGTGAAACACCACAGTAGACAATGCATGTGAAACACCACATTAGACAATGCATGTGAAACACCACAGTAGACAATGCATGTGAAACACCACAGTAGACAATGTATGTGAGACACCACAGTAGACAATGCATGTGAAACACCACAGTAGACAATGCATGTGAAACACCACATTAGACAATGGATGTGAAACACCACAGTAGACAATGCATGTGAAACACCACAGTAGACAATGGATGTGAAACACCACAGTAGACAATGCATGTGAGACACCACAGTAGACAATACATGTGAAACACCACATTAGACAATGGATGTGAAACACCACAGTAAACAATGGATGTGAAACACCACAGTAGACAATGGATGTGAAACCCCACAGTATACAATGCATGTGAGACACCACAGTAGACAATGGATGTGAAACACCACAGTAGACAGTGCATGTGAAACACCATAGTAGATAATGGATGTGAAACACCACAGTAGACAATGCATGTGAAACACCACAGTAGACAATGGATGTGAAACACCACAGTAGACAATGGATGTGAAACACCACAGTAGACAATGGATGTGAAACCCCACAGTAAACAATGGATGTGAAACCCCACAGTAAACAATGCATGTGAAACACCACAGTAGACAATGGATGTGAAACCCCACAGTATACAATGCATGTGAGACACCACAGTAGACAATGCATGTGAAACACCACAGTAGACAATGGATGTGAAACCCCACAGTAGACAATGGATGTGAAACACCACAGTAAACAATGGATGTGAAACACCACAGTAAACAATGGATGTGAAACACCACAGTAGACAATGGATGTGAAACACCACAGTAGACAGTGCATGTGAAACACCACAGTAGACAATGGATGTGAAACACCACAGTAGACAATGGATGTGAAACACCACAGTAGACAATGGATGTGAAACACCACAGTAGACAATGGATGTGAAACACCACAGTAAACAATGCATGTGAAACACCACAGTAAACAATGGATGTGAAACCCCACAGTAAACAATGCATGTGAAACACCACAGTAGACAATGGATGTGAAACACCACAGTAGACAGTGCATGTGAAACACCACAGTAGACAATGGATGTGAAACACCACAGTAGAAAATGGATGTGAAACACCACAGTAGACAATGGATGTGAAACACCACAGTAAACAATGCATGTGAAACACCACAGTAAACAATGGATGTGAAACCCCACAGTAAACAATGCATGTGAAACACCACATTAGACAATGGATGTGAAACCCCACAGTATACAATGCATGTGAGACACCACAGTAGACAATGCATGTGAAACACCACAGTAGACAATGCATGTGAAACACCACAGTAGACAATGCATGTGAAACCCCACAGTAGACAATGCATGTGAAACACCACAGTAGACAATGTATGTGAAACACCACAGTAGACAATGGATGTGAAACACCACAGTAGACAATGCATGTGAAACACCATAGTAGACAATGCATGTGAAACACAACAGTAGATAATGGATGTGAAACACCACAGTAGACAATGCATGTGAGACACCACAGTAGACAATGCATGTGAAACACCACAGTAGACAATGGATGTGAAACCCCACAGTATACAATGCATGTGAGACACCACAGTAGACAATGCATGTGAAACAACACAGTAGACATTGCATGTGAAACACAACAGTAGACAATGGATGTGAAACACCACAGTAGACAATGCATGTGAGACACCACAGTAGACAATGCATGTGAAACACCACAGTAGACAATGGATGTGAAACCCCACAGTATACAATGCATGTGAGACACCACAGTAGACAATGCATGTGAAACACCACAGTAGACAATGCATGTGAAACACCACAGTAGACAATGCATGTGAGACACCACAGTAGACAATGGATGTGAAACACCACAGTAGACAATGGATGTGAAACCCCACAGTATACAATGCATGTGAGACACCACAGTAGACAATGCATGTGAGACACCACAGTAGACAATGGATGTGAAACCCCACAGTATACAATGCATGTGAAACCCTACAGTAGACAATGGATGTGAAACACCACAGTAGACAATGGATGTGAAACACCACAGTAGACAATGCATGTGAAACCCCACACTAGACAATGCATGTGAAACACCACAGTAGACAATGCATGTGAGACACCACAGTAAACAATGGATGTGAAACACCACAGTAAACAATGGATGTGAAACACCACAGTAAACAATGGATGTGAAACACCACAGTAGACAATGGATGTGAAACACCACAGTAGACAGTGCATGTGAAACACCACAGTAGACAATGGATGTGAAACACCACAGTAGACAATGGATGTGAAACACCACAGTAAACAATGCATGTGAAACACCACAGTAAACAATGGATGTGAAACCCCACAGTAAACAATGCATGTGAAACACCACAGTAGACAATGGATGTGAAACACCATAGTAGACAGTGCATGTGAAACACCACAGTAGACAATGGATGTGAAACACCACAGTAGACAATGGATGTGAAACACCACAGTAGACAATGGATGTGAAACACCACAGTAAACAATGCATGTGAAACACCACAGTAAACAATGGATGTGAAACACCACAGTAAACAATGCATGTGAAACACCACATTAGACAATGGATGTGAAACCCCACAGTATACAATGCATGTGAGACACCACAGTAGACAATGGATGTGAAACACCACAGTAGACAATGCATGTGAAACACCACAGTAGACAATGCATGTGAAACCCCACAGTAGACAATGCATGTGAAACACCACAGTAGACAATGCATGTGAAACACCACAGTAGACAATGCATGTGAAACCCCACAGTAGACAATGCATGTGAAACACCACAGTAGATAATGGATGTGAAACACCACAGTAGACAATGCATGTGAGACACCACAGTAGACAATGCATGTGAAACACCACAGTAGACAATGGATGTGAAACCCCACAGTATACAATGCATGTGAGACACCACAGTAGACAATGCATGTGAAACAACACAGTAGACATTGCATGTGAAACACAACAGTAGACAATGGATGTGAAACACCACAGTAGACAATGCATGTGAGACACCACAGTAGACAATGCATGTGAAACACAACAGTAGATAATGGATGTGAAACACCACAGTAGACAATGCATGTGAGACACCACAGTAGACAATGCATGTGAAACACCACAGTAGACAATGGATGTGAAACCCCACAGTATACAATGCATGTGAGACACCACAGTAGACAATGCATGTGAAACAACACAGTAGACATTGCATGTGAAACACAACAGTAGACAATGGATGTGAAACACCACAGTAGACAATGCATGTGAGACACCACAGTAGACAATGCATGTGAAACACCACAGTAGACAATGGATGTGAAACCCCACAGTATACAATGCATGTGAGACACCACAGTAGACAATGCATGTGAAACACCACAGTAGACAATGCATGTGAAACACCACAGTAGACAATGCATGTGAGACACCACAGTAGACAATGGATGTGAAACACCACAGTAGACAATGGATGTGAAACCCCACAGTATACAATGCATGTGAGACACCACAGTAGACAATGCATGTGAGACACCACAGTAGACAATGGATGTGAAACCCCACAGTATACAATGCATGTGAAACCCTACAGTAGACAATGGATGTGAAACACCACAGTAGACAATGGATGTGAAACACCACAGTAGACAATGCATGTGAAACCCCACACTAGACAATGCATGTGAAACACCACAGTAGACAATGCATGTGAGACACCACAGTAAACAATGGATGTGAAACACCACAGTAAACAATGGATGTGAAACACCACAGTAAACAATGGATGTGAAACACCACAGTAGACAATGGATGTGAAACACCACAGTAGACAGTGCATGTGAAACACCACAGTAGACAATGGATGTGAAACACCACAGTAGACAATGGATGTGAAACACCACAGTAAACAATGCATGTGAAACACCACAGTAAACAATGGATGTGAAACCCCACAGTAAACAATGCATGTGAAACACCACAGTAGACAATGGATGTGAAACACCACAGTAGACAGTGCATGTGAAACACCACAGTAGACAATGGATGTGAAACACCACAGTAGACAATGGATGTGAAACACCACAGTAGACAATGGATATGAAACACCACAGTAAACAATGCATGTGAAACACCACAGTAAACAATGGATGTGAAACACCACAGTAAACAATGCATGTGAAACACCACAGTAAACAATGGATGTGAAACACCACAGTAAACAATGCATGTGAAACACCACATTAGACAATGGATGTGAAACCCCACAGTATACAATGCATGTGAGACACCACAGTAGACAATGCATGTGAAACACCACAGTAGACAATGCATGTGAAACACCACAGTAGACAATGCATGTGAAACCCCACAGTAGACAATGCATGTGAAACACCACAGTAGATAATGGATGTGAAACACCACAGTAGACAATGCATGTGAGACACCACAGTAGACAATGCATGTGAAACACCACAGTAGACAATGGATGTGAAACCCCACAGTATACAATGCATGTGAGACACCACAGTAGACAATGCATGTGAAACAACACAGTAGACATTGCATGTGAAACACAACAGTAGACAATGGATGTGAAACACCACAGTAGACAATGCATGTGAGACACCACAGTAGACAATGCATGTGAAACACCACAGTAGACAATGGATGTGAAACCCCACAGAATACAATGCATGTGAGACACCACAGTAGACAATGCATGTGAAACACCACAGTAGACAATGCATGTGAAACACCACAGTAGACAATGCATGTGAGACACCACAGTAGACAATGGATGTGAAACACCACAGTAGACAATGGATGTGAAACCCCACAGTATACAATGCATGTGAGACACCACAGTAGACAATGCATGTGAGACACCACAGTAGACAATGGATGTGAAACCCCACAGTATACAATGCATGTGAAACCCTACAGTAGACAATGGATGTGAAACACCACAGTAGACAATGGATGTGAAACACCACAGTAGACAATGCATGTGAAACCCCACACTAGACAATGCATGTGAAACACCACAGTAGACAATGGATGTGAAACACCACAGTAGACAATGTATGTGAAACACCACAGTAGACAGTGTATGTGAAACACCACAGTAGACAGTGTATGTGAAACACCACAGTAGACAATGCATGTGAAACACCACAGTAGACAATGTATGTGAGACACCACAGTAGACAATGCATGTGAAACACCACAGTAGACAATGCATGTGAAACACCACATTAGACAATGGATGTGAAACACCACAGTAGACAATGGATGTGAAACACCACAGTAAACAATGCATGTGAAACACCACAGTAAACAATGGATGTGAAACACCACAGTAAACAATGCATGTGAAACACCACATTAGACAATGGATGTGAAACCCCACAGTATACAATGCATGTGAGACACCACAGTAGACAATGCATGTGAAACACCACAGTAGACAATGCATGTGAAACACCACAGTAGACAATGCATGTGAAACCCCACAGTAGACAATGCATGTGAAACACCACAGTAGATAATGGATGTGAAACACCACAGTAGACAATGCATGTGAGACACCACAGTAGACAATGCATGTGAAACACCACAGTAGACAATGGATGTGAAACCCCACAGTATACAATGCATGTGAGACACCACAGTAGACAATGCATGTGAAACAACACAGTAGACATTGCATGTGAAACACAACAGTAGACAATGGATGTGAAACACCACAGTAGACAATGCATGTGAGACACCACAGTAGACAATGCATGTGAAACAACACAGTAGACATTGCATGTGAAACACCACAGTAGACAATGCATGTGAGACACCACAGTAGACAATGCATGTGAAACACCACAGTAGACAATGGATGTGAAACCCCACAGTATAAAATGCATGTGAGACACCACAGTAGACAATGCATGTGAAACACCACAGTAGACAATGCATGTGAAACACCACAGTAGACAATGCATGTGAGACACCACAGTAGACAATGGATGTGAAACACCACAGTAGACAATGGATGTGAAACCCCACAGTATACAATGCATGTGAGACACCACAGTAGACAATGCATGTGAGACACCACAGTAGACAATGGATGTGAAACCCCACAGTATACAATGCATGTGAAACCCTACAGTAGACAATGGATGTGAAACACCACAGTAGACAATGGATGTGAAACACCACAGTAGACAATGCATGTGAAACCCCACACTAGACAATGCATGTGAAACACCACAGTAGACAATGGATGTGAAACACCACAGTAGACAATGTATGTGAAACACCACAGTAGACAGTGTATGTGAAACACCACAGTAGACAGTGTATGTGAAACACCACAGTAGACAATGCATGTGAAACACCACAGTAGACAATGTATGTGAGACACCACAGTAGACAATGCATGTGAAACACCACAGTAGACAATGCATGTGAAACACCACATTAGACAATGGATGTGAAACACCACAGTAGACAATGGATGTGAAACACCACAGTAAACAATGCATGTGAAACACCACAGTAAACAATGGATGTGAAACACCACAGTAAACAATGCATGTGAAACACCACATTAGACAATGGATGTGAAACCCCACAGTATACAATGCATGTGAGACACCACAGTAGACAATGCATGTGAAACACCACAGTAGACAATGCATGTGAAACACCACAGTAGACAATGCATGTGAAACCCCACAGTAGACAATGCATGTGAAACACCACAGTAGATAATGGATGTGAAACACCACAGTAGACAATGCATGTGAGACACCACAGTAGACAATGCATGTGAAACACCACAGTAGACAATGGATGTGAAACCCCACAGTATACAATGCATGTGAGACACCACAGTAGACAATGCATGTGAAACAACACAGTAGACATTGCATGTGAAACACAACAGTAGACAATGGATGTGAAACACCACAGTAGACAATGCATGTGAGACACCACAGTAGACAATGCATGTGAAACAACACAGTAGACATTGCATGTGAAACACCACAGTAGACAATGCATGTGAGACACCACAGTAGACAATGCATGTGAAACACCACAGTAGACAATGGATGTGAAACCCCACAGTATAAAATGCATGTGAGACACCACAGTAGACAATGCATGTGAAACACCACAGTAGACAATGCATGTGAAACACCACAGTAGACAATGCATGTGAGACACCACAGTAGACAATGGATGTGAAACACCACAGTAGACAATGGATGTGAAACCCCACAGTATACAATGCATGTGAGACACCACAGTAGACAATGCATGTGAGACACCACAGTAGACAATGGATGTGAAACCCCACAGTATACAATGCATGTGAAACCCTACAGTAGACAATGGATGTGAAACACCACAGTAGACAATGGATGTGAAACACCACAGTAGACAATGCATGTGAAACCCCACACTAGACAATGCATGTGAAACACCACAGTAGACAATGGATGTGAAACACCACAGTAGACAATGTATGTGAAACACCACAGTAGACAATGTATGTGAAACACCACAGTAGACAGTGTATGTGAAACACCACAGTAGACAGTGTATGTGAAACACCACAGTAGACAATGCATGTGAAACACCACAGTAGACAATGCATGTGAGACACCACAGTAGACAATGCATGTGAAACACCACAGTAGACAATGCATGTGAAACACCACATTAGACAATGGATGTGAAACACCACAGTAGACAATGCATGTGAAACACCACAGTAGACAATGCATGTGAAACACCACAGTAGACAATGGATGTGAGACACCACAGTAGACAATGCATGTGAAACACCACAGTAGACAATGCATGTGAAACACCACAGTAGACAATGCATGTGAAACACCACAGTAGACAATGCATGTGAGACACCACAGTAGACAATGCATGTGAAACACCACAGTAGACAATGGATGTGAAACACCACAGTAGACAATGCATGTGAAACACCACAGTAGACAATGGATGTGAAACACCACAGTAGACAATGCATGTGAAACACCACAGTAGACAATGCATGTGAAACACCACAGTAGACAATGCATGTGAGACACCACAGTAGACAATGGATGTGAGACACCACAGTAGACAATGCATGTGAGACACCACAGTAGACAATGCATGTGAGACACCACAGTAGACAATGCATGTGAGACACCACAGTAGACAATGCATGTGAAACACCACAGTAGACAATGCATGTGAAACACCACAGTAGACAATGCATGTGAAACACCACAGTAGACAATGCATGTGAAACACCACAGTAGACAATGCATGTGAAACACCACAGTAGACAATGCATGTGAAACACCACAGTAGACAATGCATGTGAAACACCACAGTAGACAATGCATGTGAAACACCACAGTAGACAATGCATGTGAAACACCACAGTAGACAATGCATGTGAAACACCACAGTAGACAATGCATGTGAAACACCACAGTAGACAATGCATGTGAAACACCACAGTAGACAATGCATGTGAAACACCACAGTAGACAATGCATGTGAAACACCACAGTAGACAATGCATGTGAAACACCACAGTAGACAATGCATGTGAAACACCACAGTAGACAATGCATGTGAAACACCACAGTAGACAATGCATGTGAAACACCACAGTAGACAATGGATGTGAAACACCACAGTAGACAATGCATGTGAAACCCCACAGTAGACAATGGATGTGAAACCCCACAGTATACAATGCATGTGAAACCCTACAGTAGACAATGGATGTGAAACCCAACAGTAGACAATGCATGTGAAACCCCACAGTAGACAATGCATGTGAAACACCATGGTAGACATTGGATGAGACACCACAGTAGACAATGTATGCGAGACACCACAGTAGACAATGTATGTGAGACACCACAGTAGACAATGGATGTGAAACACCACAGTAGACAATGTATGTGAAACACCACAGTAGACAATGCATGTGAAACACCATGGTAGACATTGGATGAGACACCACAGTAGACAATGCATGTGAGACACCACAGTAGACAATGTATGTGAGACACCACAGTAGACAATGGATGTGAAACACCACAGTAGACAATGTATGTGAAACACCACAGTAGACAATGGATGTGAAACCCCACAGTAGACAATGCATGTGAAACACCATGGTAGACATTGGATGAGACACCACAGTAGACAATGCATGTGAGACACCACAGTAGACAATGTATGTGAGACACCACAGTAGACAATGGATGTGAAACACCACAGTAGACAATGTATGAAAAACACCACAGTAGACAGTGTATGTGAAACACCACAGTAGACAATGCATGTGAAACACCACAGTAGACAATGGATGTGAAACACCATGGTAGACATTGGATGAGACACCACAGTAGACAATGTATGCGAAACACAACAGCAGACAACGCGGTATATATAATGCAGTATCCACTGGCTATCCTATTCAGCCACGCTGCAATTGCAGCATGGAGACTATTGATTCACATATCCACCACCGTACAGTTATACAGGTACAGTTATACAAATATAGTCAAACGAGGCAACGTGGAGTTAAAAAAATTGTCCCAGCTTCCAAAGGGCAGCAAGAGGGTTCGAACCCTGGCCTTCTCCACCCAGAGTCCAGTGTTCTAAGTTTGTAACCACCATGCTACCACGCCCCTGACCACCATGCTACCACGCCCCTGACCACCATGCTACCGTGCCCCTGACCACCATGCTACCGCGCCCTTGACCACCATGCTACCGTGCCCCTGACCACCATGCTACCGCGCCACTAACCACCATGCTACCACCACCCCTGACCACCATGCTACCGCACCCCTGACCACCATGCTACCACACCCCTGACCACCATGCTACCTCACCCCTGACCACCATGCTACCGCGCCACTGACCACCATGCTACCGCGCCCCTGACCACTATGCTACCGCACCCCTGACCACCATGCTACCGCACCCCTGACCACCATGCTACCGCACCCCTGACCACCATGCTACCGCACCCCTGACCACCATGCTACCGCACCCCTGACCACCATGCTACCACACCTCTGACCACCATGCTACCGCACCCCTAACCACCATGCTACCGCACTCCTGACCACCATGCTACCGCACCCCTGACCACCATGCTACCGCACCCCTGACCACCATGCTACCGCGCCACTAACCACCATGCTACCGCACCCCTGACCACCATGCTACCGCACCCCTGACCACCATGCTACCACGCCACTAACCACCATGCTACCGCACCCCTAACCACCATGCTACCACACTCCTGACCACCATACTACCGCGCCACTAACCACCATGCTATCGCGCCCCCGACCACCATGTTACCGCGCCACTAACCACCGTGCTACCGTGCCCCTAACCACCATGTTACCGCGCCCCCACACACACAACATACAGGGTTGGCATGTAACAAAGTAAAAGTACTTTGTTACAATACTTGAGTAGTTATTTCAAGTAATTGGCATGTAACGAAGTAGAATTTTGACTAAATACTTCTTACTTGTAATGAAGTAGTTTTACCTAAAGTAACGCGACTTTTTACTCCATTACTTTTATTTACTTCGCAATATATTTTCGTTACATTTTTTTTGCGAAACCGCTGCTGCCGGTTGCGCTCCACCGCTGCTGCCGGTTGCGCTCCACCGCCAACGACATTTCAAAAACTGTTCATAGTCGCCAGGCCAAAAGCTATTAATATCATTCAATCGCATGCCAGTTCGCGATCATATTTGCATGCATACCTCTCTTCGGGAAATCGACGCAACCACTGTTTTTTTTATCTACGTCAGTGAACGAAGTCTGCCAAATATTGGCATAGGTCAGGTCAAGGCCGTTGACATGAAATATCACTTCGAGCACACAACACTTGAACGCCATCTCAAACTACGATGCAAATGTCTCCATTGCACCATATAAACTATTAATCAGTAAGTTTTCAATACGTATTATAAATATTAAAATTTGCAATTTCGACAATGTATTGATAATCCCCATACACTGACACAATTCTGATATTCGTTAGCGAACGCACATCGTGGATCGAGAACCGATTTTCGCCCATTTGCATTGTCACAACGTCCTTACCGTCTTATGTCAGCATTAAACAGCATTATACTTTCACGAATAAAATTCATATTGAGATGTTTAATAAATTCATAATAATGATTACTCTACAGAACTAAACAGTAAGAAATTGATACTCTGCCATTTGGCAGCATCTTTTCCCAGCAATGGCTTATTCAAGCTGACCCATAAATAATATCAAGGACAGAGGCCCTGACAGGTCACTTTTAATTGCAATTAGCAACAGCATTCCTCTGTTGCACTGGTCTGTCTTCTGATCAATTCTAGCCCCAGCTGGTACCAGGTAACCAACACAGCTAGCTCCTAAAGTGTGTTGTTTCAATGTTTGTGTGAGCTGATAAGACATGTCTGGGAAGACATGAGAAGGTGGGGGTTCACAAGCCAGATGGCTTCATCAGCTAGGCATCATACGTCTTTGTTAATTTTACTATGGGCAGAGCTAGGTTGTATTACCTCTGACCAGTTTCCCTGAGAAGCTACTACTAGTACTGGACTGACCCGCTACCTACTCAGATACAATCACACCTGCCTATACATATCCTGTTGTACAATCTAGCTCCTCCCATACCTCTGTGGAACAGGTCGATAAAAAGACAGATTGTGCCTCATCATTAATTAAGTTCTGTATTTAATTGAAATTATTTGATGTTGTGAGCGCTCATTAAAGATAATGTAATTTTCCAAGCATCCAAGCATCAATGGTGGCAGACCGATTGACCAGCTAAGGCTGTCTGGGAGCACAATGTTATAGGCAGAGTGGTTGCAAAACAGTTGTCAGATGCAAGTTGTGTAATTTATATAATATTACTCATGATTTTGTTGTTATTTCTAAGTGTTGTACTTTTACTTCTACTTTAAGTACTTTTAAAAGTAGTTTTACTTTTTACTCAAGTACTTTTTTTTACAAAGTAATTTAACTTTTACTCAAGTAGTTTTTAGGTGAATTACTTTTACTTTTACTCAAGTACAAAATAAAAATAATTCAGTCAACCCTGACAACATATTATATGAAAGAGTGACAGCAACACTAACATTTGGTGGTTGCAATTCTTTGCATGCAACGCAACTTATACAAGTCTTAATTTCAAGGTTTATCAAGTCATAAGACAACTACATTGTCAAAAGAGAAACATGAATTTCTTAACAATATGTTGCACACAAACACTGACCACATGGTGACAACGTCTTCTTCCGCTGCAGCAGAATCTTCTCTCTCAGCTTGGCAAGTCCACCTGGAATACAACAAATGTCTCACTGTTAAGGTACCTGGGGTGGCTATCTTGAATTGATTAATTTCAGTAGAAGTTTTAAAGATAAAGTAACAATTTCTTCACAGATTGTAGTTGAAATACTATATAATATACCAGATTAAAAACATTGAGTTTTTAATTTATTTGGTTATGTTACAAGGTTTTTTATAAATTTTTGTAAATGTGAAAAAATAGCCACTAAAACGAAGTTTAATTGTTCGTGTTACATATGTAGAATGTGCCAATTATTCAGCACTGGCACGGTTCTACCACGATAAAGCATTGGTCACTTGTGTTAAATTTGTTTATATGTCACTGCCATGTACTATATATCAATGTAGGAAACCAGTTTTGTTTATTACGTGCAAGAAAAGGACAGAAAGGAAAAATTTGCTTTTTCTTTTACTCGCATTATATTTGTGAGGGAGTCTATTTGGCTGAGAGGTACGTCAATCGTACCTGTGTTACGGTCGGCAGACTTGAGATTCTTGCGTAGCTTCTTGCCCAGTCCCGAGTCAGGACTGGGCACAGTGTACGTCGTGTTGGTGGCCATAGAAGCTCCACTTGTTGTGACAGCATCTGACGTCCCCAGATGGCCATTCGCAACACTGCGGTGGGACGTCACTCCGTAGTGTGACAGCCCAGTGCCACTGGGATGTGATCCGGGAACGTGGACCCCAACATGTGTGAGCCTGGCGGGCACTGACCAAGGCTGGTCTGACTTGTAGGGGTTGTTGATGTTGTCATTGAGGAAGTGAATGTGTGTATCACGGACAGCCTGTGGATCTGTCGTGTCAACCTGCGATTGGTTGACGCCGATGCTGCCACTGTGCTGTGATGCCATGTAACTTGTGTAGTCCTTGGTGGGCTGAATGCCGCAGTAACTGCCCAGTGTGGTCTCACGCCCTGTGTCCACATACTTGGAGTGGGGCAATCCAGCCACCAGGTGGTCAGTGTGTTTGCTGCGGATATGGTCAGTGTGTGATGCTGTGTGGTTGTAGTGTGTGGGTTCCCTGTGGTCGTGGTGTGTGGGGAAGTGGTTGGGCTCCCTCAGTGGGCTGCGGTGCCGCGGCTCCTCGTACACAGGCCCACTCTTCACATACTTGTCTTCTGAAACAGGCACCACAGCGACAGTGTCACTCAGAAGGGCTGTAGCAGAAGCATAGTTAATGGCAACTGAAATCTGTTGAGGTATGTACAACTACACTGCAGTCTACAGGTCCTCTCACACACAATGAATTGGTGACTTCCAGTGTCTGCGTTACTTTCTGTGTCTCGATGCAAAGCGGTGATGAAGAATTAACTAGAAAAGACTTACGGCTCAAACTGTCACACGTCATTGTGAATCATTCAAACTGTCACACGTCATTGTGAATCATTCAAACTGTCACACGTCATTGTGAATCATTCAAACTGTCACACATCATCATTATTCATCAATCATTTAAACTTTTCCACTATTTAAAATGAACATGGTCGGGTGATAACTAGACAGTAACTGAAACCTAACCTGGTTGCAAATATTTACAGAGATTAAATATAATAATTAAATATTAATAAGGGCTATTACCAGACCTGCTGAATAAAAAAATTCTACTAAAAAAGGTACGTTCATATATAGCGCTCAAAGCGCTTCACACTTAACCCCCGCAGACCTGTTCATTCCAAGGCCATCTCAACTTCTCTGGGAAGCATTCAGCCACACGCTGCAATTACTCGAAGACTATTCGTTCACATATCCACCACTATCTGTATTGCCAGGTACTCATTTATATAGCTGAGTGAACTGTGGCAACGTGGGGTGATCAAACTTGCCGGGTTCTCTCGATTGAGAATCCAGTCTTCTAACCGGTATGTCATCGCGCCCCACAAACCCACCGGGGTAGTGGATATGAAATCTACTAGCTTGCAGGAATATTCACCAGCCTGAGTACTTTCATATATTTTTTGTAAATCTCCCTCAATCCATGTCCACAACCATATTCTCACAATAATACAAAAACGACTGTTTTTACCAGAAACTGAACATAACAACATTTTTGGGAAACAAACTCCACAAAACAAGAAAAATCTAGACAATATATGTAATACTTCGTTGGATACTTGGCGTCTCTCAGTATTATCTTGGTACTTCAATGAATATAACAAAATATGGCGAAAGCCGCCAGTAGTGATAGCAATGTGGTGCCACCTTGCGGCTAAAAGCACACTATGAATTACTTCTAAGAAACATGGCAGCATTACATTGAGCAGACGACCAAAAGCTCGGCTGTCGGAGTGTTTGAAAAATAAACCCTTTTAAGTGATATTATAATTGCAGATGGTAAAATTTTTACTTGTCCGACGGACCAGTGATTTCTGATTTTTATTCGCCCAAAAGCAATTCAAGTTACCTTGGGTGAATGGACGATTTGATTTCCGAAGCCCTGTATTACTATGAACATCAAGAGTGGGTGCCAAATCTGACGATGGCCGCCTAAACATAATGACTATTGAAATGACTTATTTTATGTTGTCATTATTATTACATTAGCATTGCTATTAGCTATTTAATGTAGGTCAACCAGATTAAGTCACAACCACTTTGGCACAAGCAATGTATACATCTGCTAGACATGCCACTATTAGAAAGGACACGTGCTGAACTTTGCTGACTATTGTGATTGTCAATGAGGAATAAAGCCAAGGGCCACTCACCCAATCGAGAGATCTTCCTGGAACTTGCCACTTTTGTCTTCATGTAGGAAGTGCGGCCAAAGTTGTCGACCACAGCCTGTAAATGTACACAAACAGTTACAGACCACCACAGCCTGTAAATGTACACAAACAGTTACAGACCACCACAGCCTGTAAATGTACACAAACAGTTACAGACCACCACAGCCTGTAAATGTACACAAACAGTTACAGACCACCACAGCCTGTAAATGTACACAAACAGTTACAGACCACCACAGCCTGTAAATGTACACAAACAGTTACAGACCACCACAGCTTGTAAATGTACACAAACAGTTACAGACCACCACAGCCTGTAAATGTACACAAACAGTTACAGACCACCACAGCTTGTAAATGTACACAAACAGTTACAGACCACCACAGCCTGTAAATGTACACAAACAGTTACAGACCACCACAGCCTGTAAATGTACACAAACAGTTACAGACCACCACAGCCTGTAAATGTACACAAACAGTTACAGACCACCACAGCCTGTAAATGTACACAAACAGTTACAGACCACCACAGCTTGTAAATGTACACAAACAGTTACAGACCACCACAGCCTGTAAATGTACACAAACAGTTACAGACCACCACAGCTTGTAAATGTACACAAACAGTTACAGACCACCACAGCCTGTAAATGTACACAAACAGTTACAGACCACCACAGCTTGTAAATGTACACAAACAGTTACAGACCACCACAGCCTGTAAATGTACACAAACAGTTACAGACCACCACAGCTTGTAAATGTACACAAACAGTTACAGACCACCACAGCCTGTAAGTGTACACAAACAGTTACAGACCACCACAGCCTGTAAATGTACACAAACAGTTACAGACCACCACAGCCTGTAAATGTACACAAACAGTTACAGACCACCACAGCTTGTAAATGTACACAAACAGTTACAGACCACCACAGCCTGTAAATGTATACAAATGTTACAGTGTAACAAGATGTGGCTACTGAGGTAACCTGATATTTAATTAGACTTGGCCACTGGTTGCACATTTCAAACAATGATGAGTTCTAACTATGTTTACCACTATACTACTATATCTAACCTTGTAGACTTCAACAATGACATTCCAGTTACCAGTCAGTTACAGACACACTGAAACTGTAAATACCGCAGTATCAACCGTGGTATTTACCATTTCGTCAGAAATACTTTTCTGATGTCTAAAAGATAAAAAACTGTCAGAAAGGTGTTTCAGACAAAAATCAATATATGATGCATTATTATCTGTCACCAACCATATGCAAGTCCAACATGTACTCTGTACATGTAATATATTGCGTTTGAATTTGCTTCATTTGTTTGTACATAATGATTACAGAAATAACTGTGGCACTGTGATTTCACTTTCATTTTCACTGGGCAGCTAGCTTTTAAAACAATAGGACAGGTGTCAGTGACAGTTGGGAAAGCATGCAGGAAACTGGCTGGGGTGAAAGTGCATACTGGCGAAAACATTGGAGAGGACATCAGTGAACTAGTTAGGACTGTGGACAGGTGTCAGTGACAATTGGGAAGGCCACAAAAGGCTAAGCAACGATTTCTTTGTGTAGCTCTTAGAGTTAAGATTAAGCAATACAAATGTAGTTACAAGCAGGATTGGTCAGTTAAAAGCTCCCCTTTCATTAGGCAGGCTCTGGCTCAACACTAAAGAAGGTTTCACCTCAGTTCCAGGCCGTTGTACTGGCAGTACTGCACAAAGTAAAACTAAAAGTTAGATTACTGCTCTGAGTTGAGAGTGAGTCACAGCCCTCCTGTCTTTGTTTGCTTTCTTGCTTTTAACAGCCTTCCAGTACAAAGTGCTTGTTTTAAGCTGATTGGCCCACTTTCTAATTAGCACTGCTTGGCCAGCCACCAGTTGCTAAACCTTAAATGATTTTGTTGTTCTTTCTATGCAATAGGCCATATAATTAGCAATATCATATATAAATCCATAAGAGAGATTAGATACTTGACAGTTTCTGACACTGTCTGACAATCTCTGAATTTCTGATGTCAGAAACTAGTTTCTGACATTGTCCCATCAAAAATACCTTTCTGACTCTCAGAAACCCATCCCTGTTTGGCAACTGTCAGAACGTTTTAAATTACACGAGTGATGTCCTTGGACAAGAGTGACACACACATATATATTACGAAAAAATTATGAGTTTCCATGATTTTTTTTTTACTTTTCTTTTCTTATAATGTTTGCTCTGTAAACAGAATATTACATGATTTCATATATGTGCACTGATATATATATATATATATATATATATATATATATATATATATATATATATATATATATACACACACATATACATAATATATATCAGTGCACATATATGAAATCATGTACTCTTGAGTGCTGAATAAGCGTCCATATACGCGTATTTATTTGATGAAAAATGGCACCCTATATGCACCTTATTTGGCACTATACTATTAAATTTAAACATTTGTGCCAGCCTATATTCTCCGATAATCATGGCAAATTATGCAGGGTATAATTTTTAGGAGAGTAATCACCCTCACTCTTATTGCTAGTCCTAATCAATCATCCATGGAGTGATTTACCGCTCGTGCTAAAATCACTGACTCCCAACTGTAGCTGCATGTGGCTCCCTCTGACAGCTAAGTTTTCATTCTCTCAAACAACAGTCTTGAATTTAACGGGATCCATTGCTTCTGAGGATCCTAGATTTTGAACCCGAGGCGTTAGACCGTTAAATTTCCATGATTAGATCAATCGGTCAGAATCCTTAGTTCTTGGGAGCTCGACATGGTATATCATTGGTTAAAACGGCATTATCACCGCGAAACCTAATATTAAATGGCCATCATGCACTGTGCCTCAAACCGGTGGTAACTGGCTGTTCCCATGAAACAGGCTTGTGCATTCAATAAAACTTTAATGTCCATTTAAAAACGAGAAATTCCCCGGTTTTTCGCTAATTTAAAATGCGGTTACTATATCTGCGGTGACATGAATATGCACAAAGTTTATGCATAAAAAAAGACACAGCAATCTGCGTAGTTTTCTAGGGATGCCTTGGCTTCACGTCAAGTAAAAAATTGCTCCGGCGCTAAAAAAGACAAATATACTAGTGAGTTTTTTGCACTGTACTATTATTTGTTTGCACCGATTTGCCACCCCATACTGGTATTCGGCACTATACTTTAAATTTGACCGATTTGCCACCCTATACTGTAATTTGGCCTATACGTTTATTTGGCACTCGAGAGTAATATTCTGTGTGTGTGCGTGTGTTTGAGCATTACAAAAAAATAATGAGTTTCCATGATTTTTTCCTTCTTATGTTTGTTCTGTAAACAGAATGTTACATCTTCTTCTACTTATGTTTGTTCTGTAAACAGAATGTTACATCTTCTTCTACTTATGTTTGTTCTGTAAACAGAATGTTACATCTTCTTCTACTTATGTTTGTTCTGTAAACAGAATGTTACATCTTCTTCTACTTATGTTTGTTCTGTAAACAGAATGTTACATCTTCTTCTACTTATGTTTGTTCTGTAAACAGAATGTTACATCTTCTTCTACTTATGTTTGTTCTGTAAACAGAATGTTACATCTTCTTCTACTTATGTTTGTTCTGTAAACAGAATGTTACATCTTCTTCTACTTATGTTTGTTCTGTAAACAGAATGTTACATCTTCTTCTACTTATGTTTGTTCTGTAAACAGTACACACATTGAAAGTTGAGGCACACTAACTTCTGATCACCACTGCGGCACAATTTTTATGTTTATCGTTCAATAACCACTCATGTCTCACATTACAATCGCTCTCAGCTCAGACATGGCGATTATCAACCATTACTCGAACTTGTATTACAATTGAAGCAAATTACAAAACACACAATCATTGATAGTTGGTGCATTCACACAGCAACAGAACACCGCCATGAATTCAAGAACATGTGAACAGCATTACTGTGTGAACCCTGCCTACAGCATTACTGTGTGAACCCTGCCTACAGCATTACTGTGTGAACCCTGCCTACAACATTACTGTGTGAACCCTGCCTACAGCATTACTGTGTGAACCCTGCCTACAGCATTACTGTGTGAATCCTGCCTACAGCATTACTGTGTGAACCCTGCCTACAGCATTACTGTGTGAACCCTGCCTACAGCATTGCTGTGTGAACCCTGCCTACAGCATTACTGTGTGAACCCTGCCTACAACATTACTGTGTGAACCCTGCCTACAGCATTACTGTGTGAACCCTGCCTACAGCATTACTGTGTGAACTCTGCCTACAGCATTACATTTTTAACGACCCCCCCATAGCAACCACTCACCCCGGTGCCACATCCAGAGTTTGTGATGCGGTAGCTGGGAACGCGGTCAACCATGACGCTGTAGTCCTGACTGGCCGCCTGGTCAGTTCCGTTCAACAGCACCGCTGGTTTCTCAGCATCACGCAAGTGATGCTCTGCTCGCTGCAGCTACAACACCAAGCTCAACTACACCAACAGCACGCTCAACTACACCAACAGCACGCTCAACTACACCAACACCATGCTCACCTACACCAACACCAGGCTCAACTACACCAACACCAGGCTCACCTACACCAACATCAACCACACCAACACCAGATTCAACCACACCAACACCAGATTCAACCACACCAACCCCAGGCTCACCTACACAAACGCCAGGCTCAACTACACCAACGCCAGACTCAACTACAACACCACCAAACTCAACTACAACACCAGGCTCAACAACATCAACACCAGACTCAACTACACCAACACCAGGCTCAACTACACCAACACCAGGCTCAACTACACCAGCATGGCAGCACATGAACATAATTTACTTATATACGCCACATCATAGTATTCCATTATTTCACTTACCATTGACTTAGCATATCCCATGGAGCCCCACGCTGACTGCAGGTCTGCAATACAAAGTCTCAGTTCATCCGAATGAAATACTTAGCAATGCCAACCCTAGTAGCATCCAAGCTTTGGGATTTCAATCGGAAACCAGATATCCGCGTAATACAAAGTTCTACTAAAATATAAATTATCCACCGAGAGCATCTATGCCAAGTGAAAGCAACTGAAAGCAGCAGGTAGATTTATCATGGACTCCCAGCCCTGTATCGTGGACTCCCAGCCCTGTATCGTGGACTCCCAGCCCTGTATCGTGGACTCCCAGCCCTGTATCGTGGACTCCCAGCCCTGCACTAATACTTAGAAGGGTGGAATCTAATAATTATACATGATGAATGTTAAGAACACACACTAGAGCATCAAATACACCCAGTCCACTCAGGTGTACACTGAGCACCAAATACACCCAGTCCACTCAGGTGTACACTGAGCACCAAATACACCCAGTCCACTCAGGTGTACACTGAGCACCAAATACACCCAGTCCACTCAGGTGCAGGGCTGGGTCCAATTATGTAATTGTAATTGATTACAGCAAAATTGTGTAATTGTAATTGATTATGGTTTCAAAATGTTGCTGTAATTGTAATTGTTATATTTTGTATAATTGAAATTTTATTTCAATTACAATCAATTACAGAACGTTTCATATCACAAACTACCTGAACGAATTGTCAATAAAAATATAATTTAAGTCTCACATGAGTTGAAAATCAAGACTAATAATAACACCTGCTTATATTTATATTTAAGTCTCAGTATTCACTGTCTGGTGGGTACTGGTCAGTGGTGCTAGTATATGGCCTCTCTTCCCATTCCCAACTCACACAAAGCAAAGGGCAGACCAATTAAGAATGTCACGTTAGAGCAGGAGCTACAACCTCAAAGTAAACACATCAAACCCTATTATTAGTATTTTCCAAAGAAAAATGTTAACTTAGAGCAGGAGCTACAACCTCAAAGTAAACACATCAAACCCTATTATTAGTATGTTCCAAAGAAAAATTTAAGAAATGCGAACGGATAAATGTCTGCATTGGAATATGTCCTGTAGGATTATGTCTGGATATTGCATTGTATTTTTATATAATAAAAATATGTTTTAAACGGCTATCTTTTTATTTAGTATAATTCAAAGTCACAATTCAACAAAACGTACAAACATTACCGTTATATTTGTTTATCAATTGTGTACAAAATATTGAAATTCAGCAAAACGCGCAAAAATACATAATTAACAAATGCTGAATATATTTGGTTCCGCATAATGTAATTGTAATTGAAACAGTGCAATTGATTTGGAAAATTATGACTGTAATTGTAATTTAAATAAAAAAATTAATGTAATTGTAATTGATATAATTTTGTGTAATTGGACCCAGCCCTGCTCAGGTGTATACTGAGCACCAAATACACCCAGTCCACTCAGGTGTACACTGAGCACCAAATACACCCAGTCCACTCAGGTGTACACTGAGCACCAAATACACCCAGTCCACTCAGGTGTACACTGAGCACCAAATACACCCAGTCCACTCGGGTGTACACTGAGCACCAAATACACCCAGTCCACTCAGGTGTACACTGAGCACCAAATACACCCAGTCCACTCAGGTGTACACTGAGCACCAAATACACCCAGTCCACTTAGGTGTACACTGAGCACCAAATACACCCAGTCCACTCGGGTGTACACTGTACACAGCCAACTGTTAATAGCCAATCGCTTTTACACACAAGCTTTGTTCACTGATGCATGACTGATATGACAGAGTCCAGTAGTCTACTCACCTGCCAGTCCATTAGTGTAGGGCTCTCGGCTGGAGGCCGGTGTGTGCACCACAGGTCTTGAGTTTGCTACCATGCGACCACGGAACTCAAAGCCACTCATTGTCCTCCTACGAAACACACACACATTCAGGAAAAGTCTGTAAATACCTTTTAAAAAACTACATTAACAAATATAGTACAGTTAATGTAGTTTATAACAGGTATTTACAATAGGACAGGACTTTTGTTCACATCAGCATAAACAAATATAATATAGTTTATACTGATGTGAACAAGATGTATTTAATATTTATATTCAGGTTCAAGACTGAGGGGTGTTTATACAAATGGAATGAAAGGCACAGAACACATTTCTTTACAACTTGCATGTATGACAAAACTAGTTATATCAATTGGCTACACAGTTGGGACCTGTACGATTTATACAGTTGCAGTGAATAGGTTCTTTGAAATTGGTGCTGATTATATTTAATTATCATTAATTATTTAATTGTTTTCAAGGAGTACGACATTGAATATTCACCTAAACTTTTAAAATGGGATGACATATCTTTCAAGACAGGGAATAGAGGGCATACGCTAAAATTATTTACTCAAAGATCAAATACAAATATAATAAAAAATGCTTTTCCTCTCAGAGTGACTGAGCCTTGGAATTCCCTCCCTGAATCAGTCATACAGGCAAAATCCATAAATACTTTTTACAACCGCCTGGATCAATTCAGGTGTTGGATGTTTCGACCCATAACGGGTTCGGCACATGAACCAATCCAACTGTTTTCGCAACAGGTGAACCGTAGTGTTTTCGCTCACATGGGCCGAATCAACTGTGTATATAACCGATGTCAGCGGGCTCCATGGTCCGAAACAATTATCGTACTCTGGACCTTATTATGTTCTTTATTTTCGACTTGACTTTTGCAACTTGCGTGTTGTAACTGGGAAATATTACATGATAAATTATTAGCGTTTTCAAGTCTTGAAAAATAGACACATGCGTTAGAAATAAAAGTTTTGTATTAACCATAAACACTGAAGATACAAAAAATCAAGTTTCAAACTTGACATTAGACAGTCTTAAACATGTAATCAATAAAAGCATCTTAAAACACAGATAATACAAAATATACCAAAGTATAAACATATATTCAAAAACAAGTTTAAAATGTAACGACATTAGCCATTCGGTTGATAACCTTGAAATGAAGTCAATTAATATTATTCTCTAAAATATGTTAATAGATAATATTATCTGTAATAAATTAAATATATTATATGTAACATATAATATCACTGATATAAATATTTAATATTCATAGAATTGTCAGATGCCTAATCAAGTTATAAACATTTCCCAACTTTGACGGTAGTAGCCGGTCGATTGACAACCTTAAATTTATGATGTCATATTCGTTATGTTATGAATATTGCTCTATAATAATTATGTATTATTATTTCATAATTTACTTAATTTTTTATCAGGCTTTGGGCCGAAATGACTATTCTTAGAACTCCACTGCTCAGAATTCCGCTACTAGCAGGGGTGAGATTTAGTAAGTAATTGAAGGTAGCCAGTCGGCCCACCATCCTTGCAAAGTGAACTAGCCCTACAGCTGGAGGCCCAACTTGATAAGCAATACTTAGATGACAGAAAGTAAATACTTTGAAGATAGAATGTACGAACGACATCAATACAATGTAATATTGAATAAAATACAGTATACAATTGTACACGTCAGTTTGTTTTGTTTTCGTAACATGGTACACCACCAAGGCAACAGTCTACGCGTCACAGGACATCAGGTCCTGTGAACTGAACAGTTTACAGGGTTTTTTACAGGACCTGATTTTACCTCATTTAACATGACCGGTTATTATTTTAATGTAGAACGACTGTTCAGTTACATGTTGAGAATTGATGTGGTTGATTAAAAAATACAATGAATGCTCCCTACTGATGTCGCTTCGGCTACTGTTCTGCAACATTTCTTGCAATGTCAAACGTGTTACAAACACACGATTTATGGTTAACATAAATGCGATATAGCCCGGACAACACTTCTGAGATGTTTATTAAGTCTGTTTATTTTTGCTGCGTCTAAAATATTGCAGCTCTGTAAATATTTCGAGTCGCCATGCGGGCCACTGTAGTCAACAATTAAAGTTGCCCGAAGCCATTTTGGGTGCCACTGGCGACCGGGCAACTGTTAAATCTCACCCCTGTACTAGCGTGGGCCGAATCGACTGTCGCTGAATTCAATAGTGACACAGTTTTCAGTGAAGTGGACCGAACCACCCATCCGCGTGGGCCAAACCATCTGGGACCCGACCAATTCTGGTCCAATCACGCAATTCTATATAATACTTGAAAACTTGATTGCAAATTATTTCCACCACTCAACAAGGAATGTAAATTCAAACATGTTTGCAGTGGAATTACTACACTAGGAAACTACAGTATATGCTACTACCAACAGAGAAACCGTTTGTGGTTGGCAATTGGCAATGCCAATGTGGTGGCTTGTTAGGCGATTAGTGATTACCTACTGCGATTTTGTAAGTAAACAAACAAAACTGAGATACCGTCTCGAGGCGTGAATGTAGGGCACGAAATAAGCGGCCTCGCATTGCATTTTGTGATGCATATATTGCGGTTTGCTAGTCAACTGCATTTTTGTATCGCAAACTTTGCGATGCAATATTCGTGAATAATTTTGCTTTGATCAAGCTTTAACTGTTGTAGCATCGTAGGCATGGGCGCCGCCATTTTTCTAGCGTGAAACGGAAATGCGATTTTACCAATGCATAGTCCCCTAGCATTAGGCTAGCGCTACCGATCGCCAATTGCGCCATAGGCGAAACGGTGTCCCATTTGGCGAAAAGAAAAAACTCTTCGCCAATTTGGCGAAATGCTTTTACAGCCACATTAATGGCGCAATGTCGTATAAGCGGCGAACCCATGAATCATAGCTGCCTGCCACCCATGGAATTGTTTTCACGCCCCCTAATCTATAATTGCCCGGCGATAAGCCAACGATTTAATTGCTCTCAGCGAAAGTTCCCGTCCTGCTGGGCAGCTACAAAAATAATAACATTATAACTCGTAAAATGTGGGAGCTCACATCCTCGCAGTTTTTTAGTTTATTATTGTACTTCGGAGGGTGACAGAAAACGATGCAGCCACGTTTGATCAAGGACTGGTCTGTACGTTTTCCGTGGGCGTGGCTTATTAACGAGAGCAAAAACCATGCGAAAGCAAAGAACGTGTTTGTTACCGGGAAGGACTGCGCCAAGCCCAAGAAGGACAACTTGGCAAAACACGAGATATCTGCCAACCACCGGAGATCGACGTTGCTGCCGAAGCGCCAGATGGACTTCGTGACTGCGAACGATCACGTGAAGTCTGCGATTATTGCCCATATGTGGACCGCGTTGGTGCAAGCGAAGCACTGTCTGCTGATAGTTAAGAACGCTTTTATACGAGGAAGCCTTCAAGATCTGGACAGTGAAGGAGCAGCGTCACGGATTCACTGGTTTAGTGAAACGGGTGGACACTGTCGCAGAGACCAGAGTAGTGGTGGTGGACACTTGGGGCAACACTTGTATGGTGACGTTCTCTGTGTTGGAGATTTGCAGTGTGATCGATTTTCTTGTTTTATATTTCTAATCAAACGTTGGTGTTATGTTTTCTTGTGACTATCTATATGTTTAATATACGTATATTTTGTTTATATTATATGTCGTATATTAGGCCCAGTAAAAAAAGAAACTAGTTTCTCGTCCAGACTTTTTATAAAGGAAGAGGGAGGCCCTTATTATTTACTATTTATGAATTTTGTGCTATTAGTTTCGAAGATGGCCACCATGTCTTAGATGCTCACTGTGGTTGATTAAAAGACAAGCTGTAGGTTTCTCGAGGCAATATAGAACATGCCAGTGATGTATATTACTATACAGCCTGCCATTCCATTATCAAATACATTACTTTTTAGCAGGAATGGCAGATGAATAGAAACATTTACGTAAATGTAATATGGCACATACCTGTTACACCGAAAAACTACCTAGATTGACTAGAAGCAAACAAAAAGCAAACGCAATGTTGAATGTATATTTATGAGTGTTGTGTAGGTTTGGCCATGGTTTCATTAGTTTGTATCACAGGCATACAACTAAATGTTGTGTAGGTTTGGCCCTGGTTTCATTAGTTTGTATCACAGGCATACAACTAAATGTTGTGTAGGTTTGGCCCTGGTTTCATTAGTTTGTATCACAGGCATACAACTAAATGGCATTTATACTGATTGAGACTGCAATTACATAAGTGGGTCTGCGTAAAGACTATTTAATGCAAGGCATCATCATTCGAATCTTATTTTAGACTTTGTAGAATGCACATACATCCCTACACTTTGTATGATGAATAACGCGTAAACTGAAAGAGTATAAAAGTACTTCGTACAGCAAGTTTTGGACAAAGATTTCTTCACAGAACCGAAAAAACGTTTTAAAATAATCTTTTTTCTGTAGTAAATAAAAAAAGGAGGCGTAGACAAAAATAGGAAGTGGACGGGGACGAGAAACTAGTTTCTTTTTACTAGGCCTTATCACATTATTTTATGTCATGTTTTGCATTTTGACGTTTAGCCATCTTAGTATCTGCTAAAAAATGGCTAAACAAAATCTCATTTGGCTAAAGAAAATTTGAACCTTTAGCCAAATTGGCTAAACAGATTTTAGGCCCATCGCTAGCCTAGCTAGCACAATACTTGCTAGAGGGGTTACATCAATTCGTTTGCACGTGTGTGGCAGCATACAGAGTTGTTTCGAAGTGCAGGCTCAGAGATTCCGCTAGCCTATGAAATATTCCAGTACCCGGTACACCTGCAATGATGTCTGAGAGTTCAAAACGTAGCATCCCATATACGTTGTGCACCAGTCGAAATCACAGGCGTTTGCAGTCGCAACAATAAATTTGATGATGATCAGTACTCCTGATTAAGCACCACGGTAACTGCTGTCTGTGACTGTTTAATCTGTTGCGAAATCTACGGGTGCTTACTACAACTGTTTACTGTAGAAATTGACCCCTGGGCCTGGCTCTCCTTGCCAGCTGCAAGACAAACGCCTGAATCCAATCACAGCCCAACTTGTTTATATAGTAATTATCATCTAGCCAGTAAGACGAAAGGCGGGAAAACATAGGGAGTAACCCCAGCACTTGTTGGGTTGACACTGCAATAAACAAATGGCTGCAATCGTTCATGGCATATAGACTAGCTATAGTGGCAGAGGCCAGAGCGGGAGACAACTTGATCTTAGAAGAAATCATGTTTTTCGGTGCGCATTTTGAATATTCCGCGCAACATTTTAACATATGTTGCCGCTGGATGTGTTTTCTGAAGAAAAAAGTATAAATTATTATTTTATTTGTAACAAAGATTTCACATTCAACTCCCAATTCGGCATTTTATAGCATCAAAACCTCCCGATAACAACGCCTTTTCCCATTAATTAAAAAAAGCATTGCAAAGTAGTTTTATGCCACCAACAACCGAGTGTATTGCTCATGTTATAAATGCCTGGGAACAGCGCGCTGTCTCAATTCCCAAAATATTTGCATTACGGTCGTTGACAACATTATAACCACATCAAGGCATCGTCGACCACATGCATGAATGTATAAAAGTGCAAAACCAAGAAATGGTGTTGTTTTCATAAATCCCCAAATCACAAATAATCTGCTATACAAAATTCGTGTTTGCTATGCAAAACTCATTTTGCATAGCAACAATTGCTATGCAATTTTTTAGATTTATTTCGTGCCCTGGAATGTGTCATCTGCATATATATGTGCACTAGTATAATCGCAACCAATCGTTCTATGTGACGGCGATCATACATTCGGTGGCAATGACTTCTAACGCGTTTCGAAGCCAACGACGCAAATCACCTACTTACCCAGCTAGCGGTTATTCAAGCTGAGACATGCCGCCAAAATTCAACAACGAAATTTACTTTATCAACAAAGTGCAGTTTGACGCACACGACTATTTTGTTAACTTACTGATCTTACTGCATATCGTATAACCTCAGTTGGTGCATCGTACACAATTAGTAATACGTTGTGATTCACCAGTCAAAGTTACTGTTTTAAAAGTGCGGACGCTCAGACACCGAGATCCTCGGCCATGTTGATTTACCTTAGAGGAGCTTCGTGAGGACATCTGGCGAGCTGGCGTGTAACAAGTACTAACAATTTAATTCGACAGGGGCGCCACATAGTGTACAGCAATTAGAGATTAAACAAATATAAATTATTATCTAAAGCAGTGCAGAGTCACTAATTTGTCTGGACCGTAGCCAGGTTAAAAAAAAGTTGTTTCGTATTTGCCGAGATATATTAACAAAGCGCGTCGCACGGCATTAACTTACGGAATATTCAAATGTGCAGTTTTTAATTACTGTTACAATTACATTTAGCAATATCCTCATAGCCTACGCATATATGACACATACATGTGAAACAGTTCATTTTATATTTATTAATTTGTTGAGATTAGCTTCTATTCATATCTTCCAACATCTACATGCATATCAAATGTTGTGCAAATATTGCTACAAATATGTTTTTCTCACTTAAGAGAGACAGTAGATCAAGAGGATATGAAGTAACATTAATGAAGGATCAGTGTAGATTAGACACCAGAAAGTAATGGGGGGGGGGGCAAAGGGCAAATATGGGAAACACATTAAGCCAAAGGAACCCCCTTATTAAAATATAACTTTGAATTACATGATATACCATCGTATACCATGGGGTACCATGGTATTTTGTTATATTACATGGTATTACATGGTAAACTGTGGTACACCAGGGTTTACCTGTTTCAAAACACCATGGATTACCATGGTATATCTTAGTATTTTACCATGGTTTACCATGATTTACCATGGTTTACCTGTTTCCAAACACCATGGTATATATGGCATTTACCAATGGCCTCCCCAAATACGCCACTGCTCATTCTCGCAGAGGACAATCAATTAATGGAACAGTTTATCTAAAAAGGTAATTTTCTTATATAGCACTGTATCCAGTCCTTAGGACTGCTCAAAGCGCTTTACATTTCACCCCTCTCAGACCTCATTCCAAGGCCATTTCAACTTATCTGAGAAGCATTCAACCACGCTGCAATTACTGCGCGAAGACTAATCGTTCACATATCCACCACTGTCTGTATTATCAGGTACTCATTTATACAGCTGAGTAGGGTGATCAAACTTGCCAAAGGTCCGAAGCGACCGCAGTGGGATTTAAAACCGGGTTCGACTGAGAGTCCGGCATTCTAACCGGTATGCCATCGCGTCCCACTATCTAGAGCTTGTGTAAATGCTAACAGCGTGAATATGTTTATAAACAAAATATCCCGGGTGGGTATATTATCTAGATTGTGTAAACAATATCAGTTAACGTGAATAAGTTTAACAGAAAAATTGACAAATATCTCAGAAGGGCGGGTTACACATAAATGGAAGATTGTTGGACTCGCAGTAAACCAATGGCTTCCTTCTTCTTCTTCCGGGTACGAGTCAACCCTCTCTTCAAGGCTTATAGACTCGATGTGTGTGCACATGTGCACATGCACCAGTGCTGTAAGAGAAAGTAATACAATATTTAGAAGAAAGAGAAAACATGATAGTGTGCGTGTAGAACTGCAATTTGAGGAGAAGAAACGTTGATACTGTGAAAACTGCAACATCAATTAATGGTGCAAGCTGGAGATCTTGTGTCTGAAAGTCTTCAAACTTGGTGCTGTAGCTGCATTGGCTGGCAGGTTGTTCCAGTTGGCTACTGTACGGGATAAACAAGATATACTGGATGAATTGCTTAGTGATTAGGGGGAGTTGAAAAGCTTCAGAATGCGTGTGTCGAGAGGGTCTCACCAGGGGTATAAGTTGGGGGAAGAGGTCCAGGGCGACTATGCCATGTAATATCTTATAAAACATGACAAGGCGGATGTCGGTTCTCCTTTGCTGGAGGCTGCGCCAGTGCAAGTGTTTGATCATAGTGCTGACACTTGCTTCACGGTTGTAGTTGTTACAAACATACCGTGCTGCCCGTCTTTGGACCATCTCTGTTTTTTGTACGTTTGTGTGTAGGGGTCCCATATGGTAGCGGCATATTCTAACTGGGGTCTAATTAAAGTGAAATAAGCACTGGTTAAAAAATTTCCTGGCCAATTTTGAGATTTCTTCGTAGGAAAGCTAAGGATGCATTTGCTTTTTTTGACAGTGTTTTATTTATGATCACACCGAGATATTTCGCGTTGTCCTCCTTCACGACTATCTGTCCGTGAAGAATGTATTGTTTGTATTTGGGGTTACGGGTTCTGGTTATGTGGAGGACACTACATTCCTGGGGATTGAACTCCATTTGCTATGTTTCTTCCCACTTGGCCAGTTTGTAGTTCTTTGTCCACAAGAGATGTATATCGGTGTATTTAGGGGCGAATGCGGTCGTCCCCACCCCCCACTATGGTGGTAGCTGTGCGCTGAACAGGACAGGACTGGCGCGCTCGTTAACCTATGTAAATCATTTTCACGGGGTCACTTCCTCAATGAAAAATCCAGGCTACACCTTGGTAAGAGAGACATGCGTCACTTATCATGCTGACAATTAATGTCTGTAGTGTTGACATCCACATATTCAGTATTGAAACACGTTGCTAATGTCACACTTTTCACACTGACCATGGATGGATCAATTGCTAGCATCTGAAATTGTGCGCGGACAGCCTGACAGTGATGGCAGATAGCGCACGACCTGGCAGTATTGACAGATAGCAGACAACCTGGCAGTGGTGGCAGATAGCGCACGACCTGGCAGTGGTGACAGATAGCAGACAACCTGGCAGTGATGGCAGATAGCAGACAACCTGGCAGTGGTGGCAGATAGCAGACAACCTGGCAGTGGTGGCAGATAGCAGACAACCTGGCAGTGGTGGCAGATAGCAGACAACCTGGCAGTGGTGGCAGATAGCAGACAACCTGGCAGTGGTGGCAGATAGCAGACAACCTGGCAGTGATGGCAGATAGCAGACAACCTGGCAGTGGTGGCAGATAGCGCACGACCTGGCAGTGGTGACAGATAGCAGACAACCTGGCAGTGGTGGCAGATTGCGCACGACCTGGCAGTGGTGGCAGAGAGCAGACAACCTGGCAGTGGTGGCAGATTGCGCACGAGCTGGCAGTGGTGGCAGAGAGCAGACAACCTGGCAGTGATGGCAGATTGCGCACGACCTGGCAGTGGTGGCAGAGAGCAGACAACCTGGCAGTGGTGGCAGATTGCGCACGAGCTGGCAGTGGTGACAGATAGCAGACAACCTGGCAGTGGTGGCAGATTGCGCACGACCTGGCAGTGGTGGCAGAGAGCAGACAACCTGGCAGTGGCGGCAGATTGCGCACGAGCTGGCAGTGGTGGCAGAGAGCAGACAACCTGGCAGTGATGGCAGATTGCGCACAACCTGGCAGTGGTGGCAGAGAGCAGACAACCTGGCAGTGGTGGCAGATTGCGCACAAGCTGGCAGTGGTGGCATATAGCAGACAACCTGGCAGTGGTGGCAGATAGCAGACAACCTGGCAGTGGTGGCAGATAGCAGACAACCTGGCAGTGGTGGCAGATAGCGCACGACCTGGCAGTGGTGGCAGATTGCGCACGACCTGGCAGTGGTGGCAGAGAGCAGACAACCTGGCAGTGGTGGCAGATTGCGCACGAGCTGGCAGTGGTGGCAGAGAGCAGACAACCTGGCAGTGATGGCAGATTGCGCACGACCTGGCAGTGGTGGCAGAGAGCAGACAACCTGGCAGTGGTGGCAGATTGCGCACGAGCTGGCAGTGGTGACAGATAGCAGACAACCTGGCAGTGGTGGCAGATTGCGCACGACCTGGCAGTGGTGGCAGAGAGCAGACAACCTGGCAGTGGCGGCAGATTGCGCACGAGCTGGCAGTGGTGGCATATAGCAGACAACCTGGCAGTGGTGGCAGATAGCAGACAACCTGGCAGTGGTGGCAGATAGCAGACAACCTGGCAGTGGTGGCAGATAGCGCACGACCTGGCAGTGGTGGCATATAGCACACAACCTGGCAGTGGTGGCAGATTGCGCACGACCTGGCAGTGGTGGCAGAGAGCAGACAACCTGGCAGTGGTGGCAGATAGCGTACGACATATTCTTCGTGGCTGTTCGTTGTATTCTTAGTGGCTGTTCGTTGTATTCTTCGTGGCTGTTCGTTGTATTCTTAGTGGCTGTTCATTGTATTCTTCGTGGCTGTTCGTTGTATTCTTAGTGGCTGTTCATTGTATTCTTCGTGGCTGTTCGTTGTATTCTTAGTGGCTGTTCGTTGTATTCTTCGTGGCTGTTCGTTGTATTCTTCGTGGCTGTTCGTTGTATTCTTAGTGGCTGTTCGTTGTATTCTTAGTGGCTGTTCGTTGTATTCTTCGTGGCTGTTCGTTGTATTCTTCGTGGCTGTTCGTTGTATTCTTCGTGGCTGTTCGTTGTATTCTTAGTGGCTGTTTGTTGTATTCTTCGTGGCTGTTCATTGTATTCTTCGTGGCTGTTCGTTGTATTCTTAGTGGCTGTTCGTTGTATTCTTCGTGGCTGTTCATTGTATTCTTCGTGGCTGTTCGTTGTATTCTTCGTGGCTGTTCGTTGTATTCTTAGTGGCTGTTCGTTGTATTCTTCGTGGCTGTTCGTTGTATTCTTCGTGGCTGTTCGTTGTATTCTTAGTGGCTGTTCGTTGTATTCTTCGTGGCTGTTCGTTGTATTCTTCGTGGCTGTTCGTTGTATTCTTAGTGGCTGTTCGTTGTATTCTTCGTGGCTGTTCGTTGTATTCTTCGTGGCTGTTCGTTGTATTCTTCGTGGCTGTTCGTTGTATTCTTAGTGGCTGTTCGTTGTATTCTTCGTGGCTGTTCGTTGTATTCTTCGTGGCTGTTCGTTGTATTCTTAGTGGCTGTTCGTTGTATTCTTAGTGGCTGTTCGTTGTATTCTTCGTGGCTGTTCGTTGTATTCTTCATGGCTGTTCGTTGTATTCTTCGTGGCTGTTCGTTGTATTCTTCGTGGCTGTTCGTTGTATTCTTAGTGGCTGTTCGTTGTATTCTTCGTGGCTGTTCGTTGTATTCTTCGTGGCTGTTCGTTGTATTCTTCGTGGCTGTTCGTTGTATTCTTCGTGGCTGTTCGTTGTATTCTTAGTGGCTGTTCGTTGTATTCTTAGTGGCTGTTCGTTGTATTCTTCGTGGCTGTTCGTTGTATTCTTAGTGGCTGTTCGTTGTATTCTTCGTGGCTGTTCGTTGTATTCTTAGTGGCTGTTCGTTGTATTCTTCGTGGCTGTTCGTTGTATTCTTAGTGGCTGTTCGTTGTATTCTTCGTGGCTGTTCGTTGTATTCTTAGTGGCTGTTTGTTGTATTCTTCGTGGCTGTTCGTTGTATTCTTAGTGGCTGTTCGTTGTATTCTTCGTGGCTGTTCGTTGTATTCTTCGTGGCTGTTCGTTGTATTCTTAGTGGCTGTTCGTTGTATTCTTAGTGGCTGTTTGTTGTATTCTTAGTGGCTGTTCGTTGTATTCTTCGTGGCTGTTCGTTGTATTCTTAGTGGCTGTTCGTTGTATTCTTCGTGGCTGTTCGTTGTATTCTTCGTGGCTGTTCGTTGTATTCTTCGTGGCTGTTCGTTGTATTCTTCGTGGCTGTTCGTTGTATTCTTCGTGGCTGTTCGTTGTATTCTTCGTGGCTGTTCGTTGTATTCTTAGTGGCTGTTCGTTGTATTCTTAGTGGCTGTTCGTTGTATTCTTCGTGGCTGTTCGTTGTATTCTTAGTGGCTGTTCGTTGTATTCTTCGTGGCTGTTCGTTGTATTCTTAGTGGCTGTTCGTTGTATTCTTCGTGGCTGTTCGTTGTATTCTTAGTGGCTGTTCGTTGTATTCTTCGTGGCTGTTCGTTGTATTCTTAGTGGCTGTTCGTTGTATTCTTCGTGGCTGTTCGTTGTATTCTTAGTGGCTGTTCGTTGTATTCTTCGTGACTGTTCGTTGTATTCTTCGTGGCTGTTCGTTGTATTCTTAGTGGCTGTTCGTTGTATTCTTAGTGGCTGTTTGTTGTATTCTTAGTGGCTGTTTGTTGTATTCTTAGTGGCTGTTCGTTGTATTCTTCGTGGCTGTTCGTTGTATTCTTAGTGGCTGTTCGTTGTATTCTTCGTGGCTGTTCGTTGTATTCTTCGTGGCTGTTCGTTGTATTCTTAGTGGCTGTTCGTTGTATTCTTAGTGGCTGTTCGTTGTATTCTTCGTGGCTGTTCGTTGTATTCTTCGTGGCTGTTCGTTGTATTCTTCGTGGCTGTTCGTTGTATTCTTCGTGGCTGTTCGTTGTATTCTTCGTGGCTGTTCGTTGTATTCTTCGTGGCTGTTCGTTGTATTCTTAGTGGCTGTTCGTTGTATTCTTCTTGGCTGTTCGTTGTATTCTTAGTGGCTGTTCGTTGTATTCTTCGTGGCTGTTCGTTGTATTCTTAGTGGCTGTTCGTTGTATTCTTCGTGGCTGTTCGTTGTATTCTTCGTGGCTGTTCGTTGTATTCTTAGTGGCTGTTCGTTGTATTCTTAGTGGCTGTTCGTTGTATTCTTAGTGGCTGTTCGTTGTATTCTTAGTGGCTGTTCGTTGTATTCTTCTTGGCTGTTCGTTGTATTCTTAGTGGCTGTTTGTTGTATTCTTAGTGGCTCGTTGTATTCTTAGTGGCTGTTTGTTGTATTCTTCGTGGCTGTTCGTTGTATTCTTCGTGGCTGTTCGTTGTATTCTTAGTGGCTGTTCGTTGTATTCTTAGTGGCTGTTCGTTGTATTCTTCTTGGCTGTTCGTTGTATTCTTAGTGGCTGTTCGTTGTATTCTTAGTGGCTGTTCGTTGTATTCTTAGTGGCTGTTCGTTGTATTCTTAGTGGCTGTTCGTTGTATTCTTTCTAGCTTATCTATGTTCTTCTTACGAAATGGCCTCTATGTTTGTATACAATATGCCAAATTAGGTCTAACTATTGCTTTGTACAATGGACGGACGGTCGGCCTGTGCAGAAACATGCTGTTGCCCGGCTGTCTGCATAAACAGGAAGCTACACACATACACGAGCGACACCGATGTTCATTGCCTTGCCATGGATTGCTGTCCAGAACCCGAATAAGGATTGCAGTAGACCGATCAAACTTGGAACAATCCTGTAGAATTTTTTTAACGGCATTGTTTATTAATATCGGGCATCCATGCTGGATCAGTCATTCATAAGAAGACCAAAACGATGCGGGTGATGCCATCGTCAAAGTTAGATTTGAAGGTTATGTTCAAGGTCACAAAGGTCACCTGGGGTCAAAATGGCGCTTTTTTTATACGAACTGACATTATACTTGGGACACCTTTGCAAAAACACAAAACTAAACCATTTGTATAACACAGTTTTTGGTTTGCTCGTGCACTGTCTGTGTTACCAGGTTGGACTTTAAATTTGAACGTGCAGTAATTTTGTGGAATAATTCAACGCAAAAGTGTAATTTTTACGAAATGTGTTGCTCGATGGTATCCCTCAACAGGTTGAGCACGCGTGTTGTCTGGCTCTGCTCTGCGCATGCTCATACGAACGGAGAAGGCGACTTCCGACGGTTCAGAGGAGAATGATTTCTGGTTGGTATGATGTAGTTGGTGCATATAAAGGGTGAGGAAGTATATCATTTAAAACGAGACATGTCAACTGATTTCCAGGCAACTGTCATTATTGGTCAAGCGGCTGCTTACTGAAACGGAACAAGCCGCCCAGCACATGTTTGTCTAGAGGGGCAAAGGGTGCTGCTATACTTGAGCAGCCAAGTGTTAAATGAACGATCGTATTGACGCGTAACTTACGTAACTTGTTGACAAACTCGAGAAACGACAATTGCTTCCTCCAAAATGGGGCCCAAGCCTAGAAAGTGTAATGCAGCCGAATGTCGCGCAGCTGAAGATCCAATTTCTAGTAAAATTACGGACATATTATGTGATGAACAATACTTAGACACATCAAAGATATGCTCTTCCCAACAACATTGACGGAAAAGCTTAATGAACTGTTATAAAGATTCAACAATCAGGCTAAAGAATCGGAAATAACGAAAGAGAAAATAACCAAACAAGAAGTGAAGGTGAGTTCCATGGAAGAGGTTGATCGGCTTGAGTAATACTCACGCAGATCTAACATCAGATTAAAGAGACTCTCTGAAAGCAAAGACGGAGAAGATCCACTCAAACTCATTCTAAAAGTCAGCAATGACAAATGGAGATCTCCCCCACTCGAGGCTGTCCAAGTTGGAAGATGCCACAGAGTTGGGCGACCAAAGGAAGGAACAAAACGACCCATCATAGTTCGGTTTTATCGGGACAGCATCAGGGACAAAGTGTTTCGGGACAGCATCAGGGACGAAGTGTTTCGGGACAGCATCAGGGACAAAGTGTTCAGAGCAAAGAAATCCGTAAAGACCAACAACCAGACTGACAAGTTGTTCATCAACGAAGACCTCACAGCCCAGCGAGCCCATCTAGCCTTCGAGCTCAGCGAGCCCGTCTAGCCTTCAAGCCCAGCGAGCCCATCTAGCCTTAGAGCCCAGCGAGCCCGTCTAGCCTTCGAACCCAGCGAGCCCGTCTAGCCTTAGAGCCCAGCTAGCCCGTCTAGCCTTCGAGCCCTGCGAGCCCGTCTAGCCTTCGAGCCCAGCGAGCCCGTCTAGCCTTCGAGCCCAGCGAGCCCGTCTAGCCTTCGAGCCCAGCGAGCCCGTCTAGCCTTCGAGCCCAGCGAGCCCGTCTAGCCTTCGAGCCCAGCGAGCCGTCTAGCCTTCGAGTCCAGAAACATAAAGAAGTCCAAAAGAATCAGTGATTGGTGGACATTCAGTGTAAAGGACCTTACAAACAACATTTGAGAGATTAGCTCTTGGAGGACTTTGATCGCCACTTTCATGTCCATGCAGTGGACTGATGTTACTGATGTTACTGATGTTACCCATGTTACCCATGTTACCCATGTAACCGATGTTACCCATGTAACCGATGTTACCCATGTTACCCATGTAACCGATGTTACCCATGTAACCGATGTTACCCATGTAACCGATGTTACCGATGTTACCGATGTTACCCATGTTACCGATGTTACCCATGTTACCGATGTTACCCATGTTACCGATGTTACCCATGTTACCGATGCTACCCATGTTACCCATGTTACCCATGTTACCGATGTTACCCATGTTACCGATGTTACCCATGTTACCGATGTTACCCATGTTACCCATGTTACTGATGTTACCGATGTTACCCATGTTACTGATGTTACCGATGTTACCCATGTTACCGATGTTACCGATGTTACCGATGTTACCCATGTTACCCATGTTACTGATGTTACCGATGTTACCCATGTTACCCATGTTACTGATGTAACCGATGTTACTCATGTTACTGATGTTACCGATGTTACCCATGTTACCGATGTTACCGATAGACTGGTCGCCGCGGTCACGAATGTACCGAGGTAACTCGTCAGCCTCCACCCGCGGGGGAAATATTTTTATGAACATCAGTTGCTCCGGGGATACGCTTTATTTCTTGTGTCTTTTTATACTATGTTTTTATACTATGTTTTTATACTATGTTTTTATACTATGTTCTGGTTATTGTTGCTTAATGCTTTGTTGGTCAAGTGTTGTTCACCATTCTGTTGTGTAAGGTAATAGGTTGTGGTAATAGTTATCCCTATACTTATGTGTGTTATAATGGATTTCTCGACAGAATTTTAGTGTATTCACAATAAATCCTCGCCCCATTAGCCACGAAAGCCTGCTCCAGTACATTTTCTTTTTCTTTCTTTTCTTCTTTTCTAATGTGTTCTCTTATCCTTTGCTCATAAATTTATGAATATGCTTTGTTGACTTAAACAAAATGTTTATTTATAAGGTCTTTATAATGTCTCGCGACATGCATCACGTCAAGCATACAATTTTAACACACCAGGCACACATCCATCTTCATGCAAATGAAATTACTAATATATAAATTAAACTATTTAATATGTCATTTGACGAATCCTTCTTACAGTTCCAGGTAGGGGTACACGCATACTCTTTAAACAAAGTAATAAATGCACAACAACAAAATGATCAAGATGGAATCAAACATTCCTCATATTATAATTAAAATCAATGTTGCAGTTTATTACACGACAACAACTGTTTCGGTAAATCAAACACTAATGTACAGTCTACCAATGCTAACTGTTGTGAATTAGAGGCTTACGCTGAGGAACTTAAGTGAATTTTAACTATAGTGCAATATACATTCAGGGCTAAAGGAACATGATGATACTTCTCAAATACAACTAAACAATTATGATTCATAACAAGGAAAACATGCAGCAGTAAAGCCGGTTTAATAATATACCTTCCTAAAATATAAATATAAAAACGTTAAGATTCTAGAGAACTGGGAAGTACAATTAATAAACGTAACATGTAAATGGGAGTGACCTATCAAAAGCAATTATAATTGGAAAGATTTACAGGCCTCCTAGGGACTGAAATGCAAACGATAGACAATTCATAAATGAACTTGCAATACCTCTGTACTAATATTTTTTACAATAAACGTAATACTGAGATAATAGTTGCAGGTGGCTTTAATATAAATTTACTAAAAGTAAATGAGAAAAAATATTTACCGATATTATCGACACCGTCAGAACAGCGATTCTTTCAAAAATACGCTTCCAACTAGATTTACACTTTTAAACGGAACTCTTCTTCCATAATTTCTTCTGTAAACCAACTGAAGTCACATGACATTCACAGCAGGAATATTAACCAAGACATTTTTAGATCATCAACCTTATTTTACAAAAAAAAAAAACCAACAAGCTTAGAACATACAACAAGCTTAGTCCCTACAGCCAGAGTCCCTATAGCCAGAGCCCTATAGCCAGAGTCCCTATAGCAAGAGTCCCTATAGCAAGAGTCCCTATAGCAAGAGTCCCTATAGCAAGAGTCCCTATAGCAAGAGTCCCTATAGCAAGAGTCCTTATAGTCAGAATCCACTATATAAAGACACATTTAATTAATAAATAAAAGTCGGACAAAAACACACTTGGAAGAGAGTCGTTTATTATTATTGCAGCACTCAGTAACAATACATCAACATTACACAACCAAGCAACGCCTCTTGTGATAATCGTCTGTCACATACGTAGCGTAGCCGTAGCTCAACGTCCGTCACAGACGTAGCGTAGCCGTGGCTCAGCGTCCGTCACAGACGTAGCGTAGCCGTGGCTCAGCGTCCGTCACAGACGTAGCGTAGCCGTGGCTCAGCGTCCGTCACAGACGTAGCGTAGCCGTGGCTCAGCGTCCGTCACAGACGTAGCGTAGCCGTGGCTCAGCGTCCGTCACAGACGTAGCGTAGCCGTGGCTCAGCGTCCGTCACAGACGTAGCGTAGCCGTGGCTCAGCGTCCGTCACAGACGTAGCGTAGCCGTGGCTCAGCGTCTGTCACAGACGTAGCGTAGCCGTGGCTCAGCGTCCGTCACAGATGTAGCGTAGCCGTGGCTCAACGTCTGTCACAGACGTAGCGTAGCCGTGGCTCAGCGTCTGTCACAGACGTAGCGTAGCCGTGGCTCAGCGTCTGTCACAGACGTAGCGTAGCCGTGGCTTAACCTATGCACTGCCGTAGGCTGCTTCAGCTTTTCAAACCGAACTTTTCGACTGCGGTTTTTGCCTCTTCCATGTATAGTTTTGCCGCTTCCTCACGATCCATCCCTGCAAGCAATAGAGGCCATTTGAATAGAGCGGCGAGATGATCGTACCAAGTCAATGCAGTGTTAATCCCCTTTCCCCAACGCGCCGCAACAAACTACTAAAATGCCGTCGCCTAAAAAACAATTTTTTTTGATTGTCGAAAATCAACAGAAATATTCATCTGTTTAGGTATAGGCGCGGGTCTGGTTTGTGATATCTACATGATGTTAACATTATCCGTTGTCTGCGAGCAGTGTCGTTGGTAAGTTTGTGATATCTACATGATGTTAACATTATCCTTTGTGTGCGAGCATTGTCGTTGGTAAGTTTGTGATATCTACATGATGTTAACATTATCCTTTGTGTGCGAGCATTGTCGTTGGTAAGTTTGTGATATCTACATGATGTTAACATTATCCTTTGTGTGCGAGCAGTGTCATTGGTAAGTTTGTGATATCTACATGATGTTAACATTATCCTTTGTGTGAGAGCAGTGTCGTTGGTAAGTTTCTGATATCTACATGATGTTAACATTATCCTTTGTGTGCGAGCATTGTCGTTGGTAAGTTTGTGATATCTACATGATGTTAACATTATCCGTTGTGTGCGAGCATTGTCGTTGGTAAGTTTGTGATATCTACATGATGTTAACATTATCCGTTGTGTGCGAGCATTGTCGTTGGTAAGTTTCTGATATCTACATGTTGTTAACATTATCCTTCGTGTGCGAGCATTGTCGTTGGTAAGTTTGTGATATCTACATGATGTTAACATTATCCTTCGTGTGCGAGCAGTGTCGTTGGTAAGTTTGTGATATCTACATGATGTTAACATTATCCGTTGTGTGCGAGCATTGTCGTTGGTAAGTTTCTGATATCTACATGATGTTAACATTATCCGTTGTGTGCGAGCATTGTCGTTGGTAAGTTTGCGATATCTATATGATGTTAACATTATCCTTTGTGTGCGAGCATTGTCGTTGGTAAGTTTGTGATATCTACATGATGTTAACATTATCCGTTGTGTGCGAGCATTGTCGTTGGTAAGTTTGTGATATCTACATGATGTTAACAGTATCCTTTGTGTGCGAGCATTGTCGTTGGTAAGTTTGTGATATCTACATGATGTTAACATTATCCGTTGTGTGCGAGCAGTGTCGTTGGTAAGTTTGTGATATCTACATGATGTTAACAGTATCCTTTGTGTGCGAGCATTGTCGTTGGTAAGTTTCTGATATCTACTTGATGTTAACATTATCGTTGGTAAGCACATCTTGGCTACTAGTTATACCGTAGATAAAAAGCTCCCCTTTACCTCTTACGTGGTTTAAACAACGGGGTGAAAGCGAATTCTTCCCAAAAATGCTTAATTACATTCGGTCGCTGGTAAAGTATTTTTACCATCATAACTACTGACAATAACGCTTAATACTTATATTTAAAACATATCACATATCACATATCACATATCACATATCACATATCACATATCACATATCACATCGCTAGCACCATTTATGGAGCACCGGAACGTACCCTTTCTCGACATCCACGCTTCGTACTTCGCCTTTTCCTTCAGTTCAGTCACGTTTGGTTTGTCTGCAATGGACACAAGAGCAAGTTAAGGGCGCATAAAGACGTCGCACTGTGCTGTTTGGCTCACTCCTTAATGGTCTGGCTGTTTGGCTCACTCCTTAATGGTCTGGCTGTTTGACTCACTCCTTAATGGTCTGGCTGTTTGGCTCACTCCTTAATGGTCTGGCTGTTTGGCTCACTCCTTAATGGTCTGGCTGTTTGGCTTACTCCTTAATGTTCTGGTCGCTTGGCTTACTCCTTAATGTTCTGGTCGCTTGGCTTACTCCTTAATGTTCTGGCTGTTTGGCTTACTCCTTAATGTTCTGGCTGTTTGGCTTACTCCTTAATGTTCTGGTCGCTTGGCTTACTCCTTAATGGTCTGGTCGCTTGGCTTACTCCTTAATGTTCTGGCTGTTTGGCTTACTCCTTAATGTTCTGGCTGTTTGGCTTACTCCTTAATGTTCTGGCTGTTTGGCTTACTCCTTAATGTTCTGGCTGTTTGGCTTACTCCTTAATGTTCTGGCTGTTTGGCTTACTCCTTAATGTTCTGGCTGTTTGGCTTACTCCTTAATGGTCTGGCTGTTTGGCTTACTCCTTAATGGTCTGGCTGTTTGGCTTACTCCTTAATGGTCTGGCTGTTTGGCTTACTCCTTAATGGTCTGGCTGTTTGGCTTACTCCTTAATGTTCTGGTCGCTTGGCTTACTCCTTAATGTTCTGGTCGCTTGGCTTACTCCTTAATGTTCTGGTCGCTTGGCTTACTCCTTAATGTTCTGGTCGCTTGGCTTACTCCTTAATGTTCTGGTCGCTTGGCTTACTCCTTAATGTTCTGGCTGTTTGGCTTACTCCTTAATGTTCTGGTCGCTTGGCTTGTTCCTTAAAATCTGGAAGAGAAGTTTTTCATACTTGATGTTTGCGATGTTTATAAAATACAATGTCTACGAGTGTATTAAACTTTAAATGTAACATTTATTATAACGCTCTCAAACCAAACTTCAGGTGTAACCGCCGCACCACCATTTTAAGGTACGTAACCGCCGCACCACCATTTTAAGGTACGTAACCGCCGCACCACCATTTTAAGGTACGCAACCGCCGCACCACCATTTTAAGGTACGCAACCGCCGCACCACCATTTTAAGGTACGCAACCGCCGCACCACCATTTTAAGGTACGCAACCGCCGCACCACCATTTTAAGGTACGCAACCGCCGCACCACCATTTTAAGGTACGCAACCGCCGCACCACCATTTTAAGGTACGCAACCGCCGCACCACCATTTTAAGGTACGCAACCGCCGCACCACCATTTTAAGGTACGCAACCGCAGCACCACCATTTTAAGGTACGCAACCGCAGCACCACCATTTTAAGGTACGCAACCGCAGCACCACCATTTTAAGGTACGCAACCGCAGCACCACCATTTTAAGGTACGCAACCGCCGCACCACCATTTTAAGGTACGCAACCGCCGCACCACCATTTTAAGGTACGCAACCGCCGCACCACCATTTTAAGGTACGCAACCGCCGCACCACCATTTTAAAGTACGTAACCGCCGCACCACCATTTTAAGGTACGTATGGTGTAGTACATGTATAACATGATGTACTTACATACGCACACGTACGCGCGTATGCACGCGTACACACGCGCTCGTACACTCATGCAAGTACACACATTTATTTTATACATATGCAAACTAAACCTTCATAAACTATGTTTTATACAACAACTGACCTCTATCGCAGTCCCCCACGGTCGCCTGTTTGTACAGACTGTACAGGTTCGCGAACACCTCGTTAGGTGGCGTCTTCTCCAACTTCCGCACATTATCAGCAGCCGCCTTGAAATCCTAAGGAATCGAATCATAAGCCACGTAAATCCCAGACGTTGGGAATGCGGTAAACGTCAATAGACATGCTATAAAATCATACATTCGTCTCATTAATTTGGTTTCAAAAAGACACATGGATCCGACATTCATGTAATCAATTCGTACACATTCTAAGGCTCTTTCTGCGGGTGACAGCATCGCACTTTAAGCAAGCCACTTGACACGACGCGTTCACGACTGTTCCGACGAAGAAGAATCGAGTGTGGCTGTGCGCCAACGATGTGGCTGTGCGCCAACGATGTGTCTGTGCGCCAACGATGTGTCTGTGCGCCAACGATGTGTCTGTGCGCCAACGATGTGTCTGTGCGCCAACGATGTGTCTGTGCGCCAACGATGTGTCTGTGCGCCAACGATGTGTCTGTGCGCCAACGATGTGGCTGTGCGCCAACGATGTGGCTGTGCGCCAACGATGTGGCTGTGCGACAACGATGTGGCTGTGCGCCAACGATGTGTCTGTGCGCCAACGATGTGTCTGTGCGCCAACGATGTGTCTGTGCGCCAACGATGTGTCTGTGCGCCAACGATGTGTCTGGGCGCCAACGATGTGTCTGTGCGACAACGATGTGGCTGTGCGACAACGATGTGGGCTGTGCACCAACGATGTGGCTGTGCACCAACGATGTGTCTGGGCGCCAACGATGTGGCTGTGCGACAACGATGTGGCTGTGCGACAACGATGTGGCTGTGCGACAACGATGTGGCTGGGCGCCAACGATTTGGCTGTGCGTCAACGATGTGGCTGTGCGCCAACGATGTGGCTGTGCGCCAACGATGTGTCTGTGCACCAACGATGTGTCTGTGCACCAACGATGTGGCTGTGCGACAACGATGTGGCTGTGCGACAACGATGTGGCTGTGCGACAACGATGTGGCTGTGCGACAACGATGTGGCTGTGCGACAACGATGTGGCTGTGCGACAACGATGTGTCTGTGCGACAACGATGTGTCTGTGCGCCAACGATGTGTCTGGGCGCCAACGATGTGTCTGGGCGCCAACGATGTGGCTGTGCGACAACGATGTGGCTGTGCGACAACGATGTGGCTGTGCGACAACGATGTGTCTGTGCGACAACGATGTGTCTGTGCGACAACGATGTGTCTGTGCGACAACGATGTGTCTGGGCGCCAACGATGTGTCTGGGCGCCAACGATGTGTCTGGGCGCCAACGATGTGGCTGTGCGACAACGATGTGGCTGTGCGACAACGATGTGGCTGTGCGACAACGATGTGTCTGGGCGCCAAAGATTTGGCTGTGCGCCAACGATGTGGCTGTGCGACAACGATGTGGCTGTGCGACAACGATGTGGCTGTGCGACAACGATGTGGCTGTGCGACAACGATGTGGCTGTGCGACAACGATGTGGCTGTGCGACAACGATGTGGCTGTGCGACAACGATGTGGCTGTGCGACAACGATGTGGCTGTGCGACAACGATGTGGCTGTGCGACAACGATGTGGCTGTGCGACAACGATGTGGCTGTGCGACAACGATGTGGCTGTGCGACAACGATGTGGCTGTGCACCAACGATGTGGCTGTGTGACAACGATGTGGCTAGGCACCAACGATGTGGCTGGGCACCAACGATGTGGCTGGGCACCAACGATGTGGCTGGGCACCAACGATGTGGCTGGGCACCAACGATGTGGCTGGGCACCAACGATGTGGCTGGGCACCAACGATGTGGCTGGGCACCAACGATGTGGCTGGGCGCCAACGATGTGGCTGTGCGCCAACGATGTGGCTGTGCGACAACGATGTGGCTGTGCGACAACGATGTGGCTGGGCACCAACGATGTGGCTGTGCACCAACGATGTGTCTGTGCACCAACGATGTGTCTGTGCGACAACGATGTGTCTGTGCGACAACGATGTGTCTGGGCGCCAACGATGTGTCTGGGCGCCAACGATGTGGCTGTGCGACAACGATGTGGCTGTGCGACAACGATGTGGCTGTGCGACAACGATGTGGCTGTGCGACAACGATGTGGCTGTGCACCAACGATGTGGCTGTGCACCAACGATGTGGCTGTGCGACAACGATGTGGCTGTGCACCAACGATGTGGCTGTGCACCAACGATGTGGCTGTGCGACAACGATGTGGCTGTGCACCAACGATGTGGCTGTGCACCAACGATGTGGCTGTGCACCAACGATGTGGCTGGGCACCAACGATGTGGCTGTGCACCAACGATGTGGCTGTGCACCAACGATGTGGCTGTGCACCAACGATGTGGCTGTGCACCAACGATGTGGCTGTGCACCAACGATGTGGCTGTGCACCAACGATGTGGCTGTGCACCAACGATGTGGGCTGTGCACCAACGATGTGGGCTGTGCACCAACGATGTGGCTGTGCACCAACGATGTGGCTGGGCACCAACGATGTGGCTGGGCACCAACAATGTGGCTGTGCACCAACGATGTGGCTGGGCACCAACGATGTGGCTGGGCACCAACAATGTGGCTGTGCACCAACGATGTGGGCTGTGCACCAACGATGTGGCTGTGCACCAACGATGTGGGCTGTGCACCAACGATGTGGGCTGTGCACCAACGATGTGGCTGTGCACCAACGATGTGGCTGTGCACCAACGATGTGGGCTGTGCACCAACGATGTGGCTGTGCACCAACGATGTGGGCTGTGCACCAACGATGTGGCTGTGCGACAGCGATGTGGCTAGGCAAGTTACTTTTACGCAAGAACAGTGACATTAGTGTGGAATGAGTAAGAACCATTTCATGTGCACAATAGCACGTTCAGAATAGCACGTTCACAATAGCACGTTCACAATAGCACGTTCACAATAGCACGTTCACAATAGCACGTTCACAATAGCACGTTCACAATAGCACGTTCACAATACGTGTATATTTTATCTTCATTATATATCTGTGTATGTAAAAGTGGATGTGATTGAAAACCACGCGATAAACGAGACATGGTCACGAACGTGGAATAAAGCTTTTACTCCTCCTACTGCTATATACAGTACACACTCTATTACAGACACGTGGTGCGACAAAACAACATAGGCCCGTTTACATGGGTTCCACAACATGTCTTGTTTCAAACATCTCCATTGTATCAATTAAAGTAAAATTGTTTTCATTCCTTGACCATAACATTAACCAAGACACCTATGACGACGACGGGGGACCGGGAGGGCACGGGGGACCCGGTGGACCGGGAGGACACGGGGACCCGGTGGACCGGGAGGACACGGGGGACCCGGTGGACCGGGAGGACACGGGGGACCCGGTGGATCGGGAGGACACGGGGACCCGGTGGATTGGGAAGTCACGGGGACCCGGTGGATTGGGACGACATACCTCGCTCTCGTACATGACCATGATGTCCGCCGTCTGCTTCTTGAAGGACTAGTTTGGAGCGTGTCTGTGAATGAGCGAGGCCGTGTGACTGTCGCTTTATGTAGAGAGTTGTCACGTGGTGGGCGGCCACACCCTGGGCGCGCCCACGAGACATTCGTGGAGGGTAGACTCTGGAAAGAAGGGGTTGTAACTACCAGCTTCGTGTTTCAAATTTTTGTGGACATTTACGTTTTCCATACAAAATACAATTTCATAAAAGAAATCAATACAACACATCCGCATGTTCAAAATGAATCAATAAGTTTTCTGTTTTGTAATAAATCAATTAATGAATCCGTGATTGACTGTATCCTCGATATACAGAACCCTCGATATACAGAACCCTCGATATACAGAACCCTCGATCTAGCAGATGGACCGAGCCAGGCGTGTTCATTATGTAACACCAGCGAACATCTGTCGAAGCTCCTGGAGGGGGGGGACTCAGTACGTTGCCAATATACCTTCCTTGACACACATTCCACGTTTGTTTGTGTCCAACGCACGCAACGCACGCAACGCACGCAACGCACGCAACGCACGCAACGCACGCAGCGCACGCAGCGCACGCAACGCACGCAACGCACGCAACGCACGCAACGCACGCAACGCACGCAACGCACGCAGCGCACGCAACGCACGCAACGCACGCAACGCACGCAACGCACGCAACGCACGCAACGCACGCAACGCACGCAGCGCACGCAACGTCTTTGTGGTATCAAATTACACTGATTGGTTAAATAAAGGTACGTATTTAAAACACCTACAGTGATAAAATTTGAGTTTCATTTTACATAACGTTAGTTAACATTAAAATGCATGAATACAGTACGTTAGTAAACAGTCTGTTAGTAAACAGTCTGTTAGTAAACAGTCTGTTAGTAAACAGTCTGTTAGTAAACAGTCTGTTAGTAAACAGTCTGTATCACATATCATTGAACAATGCATATTTTACGCGTTAAATGGTTTATGCTTAATTTTACTTTATTAGCTTGAAAAGGGGATGTTTTCTCTAACTTTAACTCCAATCCACGGAAAATGATGTACATTCCAATCCGCTCAACTTGAAAGGGGTATCTTTTTGACAGAAGCTTAAACTTGTTTAGGCTGTCTGATAGATAACTTCCAAGCATTGTTTACTCACAGTGTTTTGTTGAGTGCCCCCTGGCGGCGCACTCGATACCCTATTTAACACGTCTCGCTAGGAAGGGCGTTGTGTGGGCAATTAGACAGTTTCAGCTATCAGTTTTTCGCTATAAGTATCGCTAGTTCAGTAACTTATAGGCACTGGCGTTAGCTGAATCTGCCGGTCACATGTTCTCCATGATTTTAGCGTCGAGATATTGATACGTAAATACTGACAAAGTAACATCCATTAGTGACTAAGATACTTTTCAGTTTACTTCAGTTATTTCAAAGAAGACATGCTTAAGTTTTACATGTGATGTAATTTTTCTATTTAAAGCAGTCATAACTTAAGAGGAAACACCAGTCATCTTAATGTAGTTTATGTGTTCAAGAACGAGTCGACACCCCAGGGGAAAGTCACTCATGGCATAGTGAAGGCTGATAAATACACCAAAGGGTGTGTGACAATGGTCTCAACCTCCCACCTACCACACATAGTGAAGGCTGATAAATACACCAAAGGGTGTGTGGCAGGGGTATCAACCTCCCACCTACCACACATGGTGAAGGCTGATAAATACACCAAAGGGTGTGTGACAGGGGTCTCAACCTCCCACCTACCACACATGGTGAAGACTGATAAATACACCAAAGGGTGTGTGACAGGGGTA
>OY759272.1:50565565-50583065 GCA_963662155.1 Lamellibrachia columna
TGTTCCAAATAACATAGACAAGAATATGGATACCACACGTGTTCCAAATAACATAGACAAGAATATGGATACCACACGTGTTCCAAATAACATAGACAAGAATATGGATACCACACGTGTTCCAAATAACATAGACAAGAATATGGATACCACACGTGTTCCAAATAACATAGACAAGAATTTGGATACCACACTTGTTCCAAATAACATAGACAAGAATATGGATACCACACGTGTTCCAAATAACATAGACAAGAATATGGATACCACACGTGTTCCAAATAACATAGACAAGAATATGGATACCACACGTGTTCCAAATAACATAGACAAGAATATGGATACCACACGTGTTCCAAATAACATAGACAAGAATATGGATACCACACGTGTTCCAAATAACATAGACAAGAATATGGATACCACACGTGTTCCAAATAACATAGACAAGAATATGGATACCACACGTGTTCCAAATAACATAGACAAGAATATGGATACCACACGTGTTCCAAATAACATAGACAAGAATATGGATACCACACTTGTTCCAAATAACATAGACAAGAATATGGATACCACACGTGTTCCAAATAACATAGACAAGAATATGGATACCACACGTGTTCCAAATAACATAGACAAGAATATGGATACCACACGTGTTCCAAATAACATAGACAAGAATATGGATACCACACGTGTTCCAAATAACATAGACAAGAATATGGATACCACACGTGTTCCAAATAACATAGACAAGAATATGGATACCACACGTGTTCCAAATAACATAGACAAGAATATGGATACCACATGTGTTCCAAATAACATAGACAAGAATATGGATACCACACGTGTTCCAAATAACATAGACAAGAATATGGATACCACACGTGTTCCAAATAACATAGACAAGAATATGGATACCACATGTGTTCCAAATAACATAGACAAGAATATGGATACCACACGTGTTCCAAATAACATAGACAAGAATATGGATACCACACGTGTTCCAAATAACATAGACAAGAATATGGATACCACATGTGTTTCACATAACATAGAAAAAAAACAGTTAAATAAAAAATAATACGTAAGTTATATGTCACGGACGTTCTGGTCATTTTTGGCTGTCAACTGAAAAACCTGTAACTTTCTCCAAAATGATCCATTTTTTTAAATGTTCAACATCTACACATGAAAACTAAGAAGAACAACACACTAGACGTTTTATTTTTAAGGATATGTTTTCACCAATTGTTGCAATGTTAAACAAGTCACTGTTTAGCACCTTTGTTATTGTTACACAATAATAATAATAATAATAATTAAAATAATAATAATAATAATACGTTTTTTTTTTCAGCAGCACATATAAAGTAAATATAAATGAAAACAGATCATCTAAAAATTATACAAGGTTACAATCCACTGAATCCGCAACTTCGACGTACACAGGACATGTCGCAAATTGCAAGGTTGATATGATTCAGCGACTTGTCAATCCTAGTAGAAACAGCCTTTCTGGTAACACAATACAAGAGTTGCAAACATCTGTTTAAAGTCGTGTACGGAATTATCATAAACCACTACAAAGTAATAATTAGACAAGATCGTTTTAAAGGATTTATTATTTAAAAACGGTAGAAAAAAGTTATTTGAGTGTTTTTCATTTGGGCAACTTGGCGGCCAATATAGCAGCAGTGTGATATGTTGGTGGCGGTTGTTTGCTTACCAACTTGGCGGCCAATATAGCAGCAGTGTGATATGTTGGTGGCGGTTGTTTGCTTACCAACTTGGCGGCCAATATAGCAGCAGTGTGATATGTTGGTGGCGGTTGTTTGCTTACCAACTTGGCGGCCAATATAGCAGCAGTGTGATATGTTGGTGGCGGTTGTTTGCTTACCAACTTGGCGGCCAATATAGCAGCAGTGTGATATGTTGGTGGCGGTTGTTTGCTTACCAACTTGGCGGCCAATATAGCAGCAGTGTGATATGTTGGTGGCGGTTGTTTGCTTACCAAGTATAGCGTTGAGAAGCGATTACACAACTGTAATGTTAATGTCAACATTATTATATTATTTGACGTACGTTTCGACCAGTATATCTGTGCTTGGTTCCCTGTTGGACTGTCGAGTTCACTACACGGACACGTTTGACGCAAGACGACCAGCATTCAAGTGTTGAGACAGGAATAACACCTTCATTCAAGTGTTGAGACAGGAATAACACCTTCATTCAAGTGTTGAGACAGGAATAACACCTTCATTCAAGTGTTGAGACAGGGATAACACTTTCACAAAATATTCTTGCTATGCTCAATAGTTTTACTAAATGCATATATAATTATAATGACGATGTTTGTTTCAGTGGGTGCGGCGAGAGAGCTTGGCCGCCGCCGAGAGGGAGGACAGCTAGCCGGCCTCTTGGAGACGTCCTGTCGTGTCTTCTGCTCCTTGTCTCCGTCGTCTTTGGTGTGTGTCTCTTACCACCGCACAACTGGCATAATTCAGTCCAATCAACGGAACCAATAAAACGGTTGCCTTTGTTAATTTAGTAGGATGGAATAATAGCTATGTTCAGAAATAATGAATATAATATAATATATATGTTTGTTATACATTGACAAATCTAGACAAAATTACATTTGACTAATTTTGTTTATAGAACACGACAAGTAATTGTAAAGTAATATTCTTTTTGTGTGTATTAATTAACTTGGCGGCCAATATAGCAGCAGTGTGATATGTTGGTGGTGGTTGTTTGATTACCAAGTATAGCGTTGAGAAGCGATTACACAACTGTAATGTTAATGTCAACATTATTATATTATTTGGCCTACGTTTCGACCAGTATATATGTACTTGGTTCCCTGTTGGACTATCGAGAGATTGTTCACTGCACGGACACTTTTGAAGCAAGACGACCAACAAGTGTTAAGTAAGACAAGAGCATTTATGACTTTCTCACACGTGTAACATGCATGTATGCTGTTGTTCAAAATAATGGCATTCTGAATCAAGCGTGTACATACGAGCTGCTGACAACAGTCTATTCTATAATATATTAGCCAGTGTGTTCATTGGGTATCTAGTATAATGTATGAAACCCGTTTCCGACTTTCTTGTACCACAGGTGAACAGATGACTTATAGCGTCAACAAGACGGCGTGTCGGGACGATGCCCTGGTCCTGGCTTGTGCGACAGGTGAAGTTGTCGCTACGACCCTGTACGGAGGACATCACGCGGATGTCAACGCCACCAGGTGCTCGCACGTGCCTGGAGACTCTCAGGCCCCAATAAAGGGCCTTCGTATTAGCCACTGGGCGAAATGTTTATGGAAGAAGTCCAAGTGTACCATTCGGCTGCCGCTAGGAGGTGTGTTTTTGTACTGGCCTTGCGGGCGGCATGCCACCATACACTACCTCATAGCTGAAGATTTCAAGTGCGTATCAAGTAAGTATAAACATTACTTCTCCATTCCTTCACCCTATCTTACATGTTCGCCTCTCTGCGCAGACTTGTGCAATCGAGTCAAAGGGGTACATTTTCATTATTTGCCACTTGATTTGGAATTCAGAGAGATGACTGGAGACTTGTCTTGGACTTAGAAGCCATTGACTTTAGAGACTTGACTTGACTTGCCAGTTTGTGACTTACCAACAAGTCTGGTGGCTCGAAACTTACACAAAACGAGACGCCATTATTGTGACGGGCCGCACCGAATACAATCATTATTACGTACTTATTTTGATTTGCTAGTTTTGTGACTGGGCAGTTTACCGCTAACATTTTGTGACTGGGCAGTTTACCGCTAACATTTTGTGACTGGGCAGTTTACCGCTAACATTTTGTGACTGGGCAGTTTACCGCTAACATTTTGTGCCTGGGCAGTTTACCGCTAACATTTTGTGACTGGGCAGTTTACCGCTAACATTTTGTGACTGGGCAGTTTACCACTAACATTTTGTGACGAGGCAGTTTACCGCTAACATTTTGTGACTGGGCAGTTTACCGCTAACATTTTGTGACTGGGCAGTTTACCGCTAACATTTTGTGACTGGGCAGTTTACCACTAACATTTTGTGACGAGGCAGTTTACCGCTAACATTTTGTGACTGGGCAATTTACCGCTAACATTTTGTGACTGGGCAGTTTACCGCTAACATTTTGTGACTGGGCAGTTTACCGCTAACATTTTGTGACTGGGCAGTTTACCGCTAACATTTTGTGACTGGGCAGTTTACCACTAACATTTTGTGACGAGGCAGTTTACCGCTAACATTTTGTGACTGGGCAATTTACCGCTAACATTTTGTGACTGGGCAGTTTACCGCTAACATTTTGTGACTGGGCAGTTTACCGCTAACATTTTGTGACTGGGCAGTTTATCGCTAACATTTTGTGACTGGGCAGTTTACCACTAACATTTTGTGACGAGGCAGTTTACCGCTAACATTTTGTGACTGGGCAATTTACCGCTAACATTTTGTGACTGGGCAGTTTACCGCTAACATTTTGTGACTGGGCAGTGTACCACTAACATTTTGTGACTGGGCAGTTTACCGCTAACATTTTGTGACTGGGCGGTTTACCGCTAACATTTTGTGACTGGGCAGTTTACCGCTAACATTTTGTGACTGGGCAGTTTACCACTAACATTTTGTGACTGGGCAGTTTACCGCTAACATTTTGTGACTGGGCAGTTTACCGCTAACATTTTGTGACTGGGCAGTTTACCACTAACAGTTTGTGACGAAGCAGTTTACCGCTAACATTTTCCGCAGTAATCATGGCGATTGGTGTACGCTGGTGATCTGGAACTTTACTTGACAGTTGATTCGGGACTTGACTTGGAGGTCATTGACTTGCGCCTTAACTTGACAAACTTGGAAGGTTTGCACACACTGCATTGAAACGCAGCATGGACGCACGCACGCACGCATGCACGCACGCACGCACATACGCATGTACGCACGCACGCACGCAGATATTTGCCTGTGCTTAATGTAATATATTACTGTTAACACACGCAGAGAATGAGGTCTACACAGTGAACGGGTCTGGCGACACCGTGATACACAGCTTGACGGGGTACGTCATGAGTGCGGACTACCCACGGAGGTACACTGGTGACGGTCGACGTCAGTGGGTCACCATAGCGGCCCGCGTCGACAGCGGGGTGCTGCTGCGGACGATCGACATGGCTGTGCGACCGGCAGCTTCTGGTGTCTGCCGGGATTACGTTGAAGTTACTTGCAGCACCAGTGGCTCGACCTGGCGGCTTTGCGGCAACACATCCTGGAGTGTTCCCCGTGAACAGTGCCGCGGGGATGTCAACGTAACGTTTGTGACAACACACCACACGTATTCGTACAAGGGTTTCGTTATCTTTTTTAAGCGTGAGTATCGCAGTCAATTTATGATGATATCATTAGCTTAATTATATATAATTATTTCATTAAATCAATTTGATGAGATGAACAAGTGGCTGTGCTAACGGATACACAAGAATATCATTCTGGATGTCGCAATTGACAGAAACTTTATTAATGCAACATGGCTGCACCACGTCCGGGGTCCCTGGTATCAAAACACGGGTAACTGACAACGCGGATCGAGACTTAGTATCCGAAATACACCACATTCCTCCATGCGTAGTTTTTAAACTCAAACTGTGAAATGTCAGTAATTGCAACACTAGTCCAATTGACACAAGCGTCTACAATTGCAATATTAGTTATGCATTAGACATAACAAATGTCACAGGGCAGCGTTCTGCGTACACCCATAAAACCAACGGTCACAAGTGGTTTATAAATCCAATCGGATCGGAGGTTTAGACACTTGTGCGGACCTGCGTAGTTCAGGTGTCATCTCTCGCTCTGTTGGTGTAGGTACTTTTGTGAAGTACAAGACGTACTCACCGTCTCACGTGATGGTGACTTCACTACAGGCGATGGTACCAGTTTAACAACTTCCATAGGTGGAACAACACCGACACCTGAAGGTAGCGGTAATGTCATGCCGACATTATCCTCCGGTATGCGGGGACGTAGATGATCCACATGACGTCTCCATACGCCTCCATCATTGACGGTGAACGACACTGGACCCAAGCGAGTTTGAAGTACTCCGGGTAGCCATTTCGGTTTAGTTCCAAAGTTCATGGCACAAACTGTATCACCTGCAAAGAATGTTCCTCGGTTACTGCTACGTTGCAGTGGCTTGTTTGTTTAACACACGATCTTCCACCGCCGGATACAGGAAATCAAGCCTGAATTGCGATCATTTTGACATAAGCATCTCTGCAGGCGTTTGACCAGTTGTCGTTTGAAGCGTTACCCGATATCGTGACAGGAATTGATACATCCTGGTTTCCAGATCACCACTGTTGATTTTCTTTAGACCGTCTTTGATAGTTTGTACAGTAATTTCTGCGAGCCCATTGCTGGCTGGGTGGAATGGCGCACTGCGGATGTGTTTGATGCTATTGCTCCTGCAGAAGTTCTGAATTTCATGGCTGGTGAATGCAGTTCCATTATCTGACACCAAGGTGCATGGCAGGTCAGGTGTCGCAAATGGTTGACGAAGCCGCAATATGGTAGATGCGGTAGTCGAAGATGTCATGACATGCGCGTCAATGTATTTTGATGAGCATCCACAATGACTAGAATCATTTTCCCTTCGAACGGACCAGCGTAGTCGATATGCACGCGGTACCACGCTTTGCCTGGACACTCCCACGGGTGTAAGTTTGCATTTGCTGACAACCTGCTGTGTTCTTGACATACACCACAGCTACGCACTTTGAGTTCGATCTCTGCGTCAAGTCCTGGCCACCACAGGTAGCAGCGTATTAATGCCTTCATCCTCACGATACCTGGATGGCATTCGTGAAGTTCGTTGAGTAGTTCCTCTCGTCCTGGTGCAGCGATGATAACGCGAGATCCCCACAGCAAGCATCCTTGCTCTACTGACAGTTGATCCTTCCTTCTACTGTACGCTGTGAACTCCTAGTCAACAACAGATGGCCAGCCCTGCAAAACGAAGTTCAGCACTTTTGATAGCACTGGATCTCGAGCTGTCCACTATGCAATTTTGGACGCTGTGATTGGTGTGTCATTGACGTTTGACAACGACAGAACCACTTCCTCTGGTACAGGAACATAAGCTGTCTTCGTTGGTAACGGTTTGGTCTGCTCAGACCATCTGCGTTAGTGTTCTGCACACCAGGTTTGTATCGCAGGTGATACTGTTAGTTTGACAATGTCAGTGCCCATTGTTGGATTCTTGTGCTTGCGAGTGGTGAGATCATCTTGTCCTCCTTCAGCAGACTCAATAGTGGGCTGTGGTCTGTCTGAATGACAAAGTCTCGGCTCTAGACATATCTGTGGAATTTAGAGACATCAAAGATAAAAGCAAGTCCTTCTCGCTCAATCTACACATAATTCCTCTTTGCTGGAGCGAGTGTTCGCGACGCGAATGCGATAGGTTTGTCCGAACCGTCTGGCATCTGATGTGATTGCACAGCTCCGATGCCATATGGCGATGCATCACAGCTTCACGCCAGGGGTAGTCGCGGGTCATAATGAACTAGCACTTGTGATGACTGCAATAACGCTTTCGACTCTTCGAACTCTTGCGACTGTGCGGACCCCCAGTGCCATGGGGTGTCTTTTTGCTCGTGCAGTGGTGCTAGAACTGCACTGAGATTCTTGAGAAACTTATGGTAATAATTCACCATTCCCAAATAGCTTCGCAGCTCGGATACTGACTTCGGTTCTGGAGCATTTTGCAACGCGAGTAGTTTCTCATTAGTAAGGTGGAACCCTTCTGCATCCAATCGATGACCCAGGTAGACAAACGATTCTTGCATGAAGGAGCACTTCTCTATTCTGAGCCGCAAACCTGCTGTTTGCAGTCGACTCAATTCGTTCGAGCTTCTTCCAATGTGCGACCAGACACTAAGATGTCATCGAGGTAAACGGCCATCATCGGTTTGAACGATTTGCTCCATCCCGCGTTGGAATATACCGGAAGCACCGGAATACACCACATCACATGCGAGTTTTGAGTACAGGTCTTCGATGTTGGGAATCAGGTACTGATCAGTTTTTGCAGCTGTGTTCGCGGTAAGTTTATAATAACCACAGATGCGCACTTCGCCATTCGCTTTCAAAACTGGTACGATAGGCGCCGCCCAGTCTGAAAGCTCTACTGGTATGATAACGCCTTGAGCTTGCAATCGATCAAGTACCTTGTCAACTTTGCCTCTCAACGCTAGAGGAACTGTACATGGTTTGAAACAACTTGGCATAGCTTCGCTGTCGACATACAGTTTTGCTTCGACATTCTTCAGTTTTCCCAGACCGTCCTTGAACAGCTCCGGAAACATGAGAGCATAGTGCACCTCATCCACTCGATGCACTGCTGACCAGTCCAACTTCATGTGCTCTAACCAGTCCCTTCCGAGCAAATTGGGCCCATATCCAGTCACCACTAAACAAGGCAGAGTGTATGACTGTTCCTGGTGACGCACATCCACTGTCACGCCCCCTGCTGGCTGTATCATATGTCCAGAATAAGTTCTCAACGTGGGCAAATTCTCAGTAGTCAGCTGCAATTGTTGACTACCTTGCCGACTTTGTTCAAACTGCCTCGAACTGATGATGGATGTAGTCGCACCAGTGTCACTCTCCATCATTACTGGCACGCCGTTTAATGTCACTGCACACATGTATGGTTTGACACGTCTGCCATGGTTCACTGAAGTATGATACATGTGGTACATGTGGTACATGTGGTACATGTGGTACATGTGGTACCGAAGGTACGTTCCGGGACACGTTTTGTACGACGTGTGTGTCCCTTGATGCTCGACAAACTTTCGAAAAGTGGTTTTCACGATGACATCGATAACATTTCTTCCCCCACGCCGGGCACTGGCTCTCTCTCTCTCTCTCTCTCTCTCTCTCTCTCTCTCTCTCTCTCTCTCTCTCTCTCTCTCTCTCTCTCTCTCTCTCTCTCTCTCTCTCTCTGTCTCTCCTAGTGTATTGCCCCACCACAATCACTGCAATTGTGATTATGAGTGCTGGAATTTTTGCGTAAATTCCTACTTCTGTTGGGTCTCGTTTGGCGATTACCGTGAATGTGTCTGCTGTTTGACAAATACATTGTGTATTTTCGGCTCTTCCTCAACGCCACCATTGCCGACCATCGCTTGGCCCTGCGCGTGTGTTGCCTCTAAAGTACGCACCCAATAGCTTTCTTTCGTGCATCGTCTGTGATCCTTTTTTTTGCCACAGTAAAGTTTACGAAACGTTTCAACCATCGGTTCCAACGTTGAGCCGCTCTCTCCGCCGGTTCGGTTGCAAACACAGGCAATCCTTCGTGGTCCATGCCTACTAGCGAGTACTTGCAATCCTTCGTGGTCCATGCCTACTAGCGAGTACTTGCAATCCTTCGTGGTCCATGCCTACTAGCGAGTACTTGCAATCCTTCGTGGTCCATGCCTACTAGCGAGTACTTGCAATCCTTCGTGGTCCATGCCTACTAGCGAGTACTTGCAATCCTTCGTGGTCCATGCCTGCTAGCGAGTACTTGCAATCCTTCGTGGTCCATGCCTACTAGCGAGTACTTGCAATCCTTCGTGGTCCATACCTACTAGCGAGTACTTGCAATCCTTCGTGGTCCATGCCTACTAGCGAGTACTTGCAATCCTTCGTGGTCCATGCCTGCTAGCGAGTACTTGCAATCCTTCGTGGTCCATGCCTGCTAGCGAGTACTTGCAATCCTTCATGGTCCATGCCTGCTAGCGAGTACTTGCAATCCTTCGTGGTCCATGCCTACTAGCGAGTACTTGCAATCCTTCGTGGTCCATGCCTACTAGCGAGTACTTGCAATCCTTCGTGGTCCATGCCTACTAGCGAGTACTTGCAATCCTTCGTGGTCCATGCCTACTAGCGAGTACTTGCAATCCTTCGTGGTCCATGCCTGCTAGCGAGTACTTGCAATCCTTCGTGGTCCATGCCTGCTAGCGAGTACTTGCAATCCTTCGTGGTCCACGCCTGCTAGCGAGTACTTGCAATCCTTCGTGGTCCATGCCTGCTAGCGAGTACTTGCAATCCTTCGTGGTCCATGCCTACTAGCGAGTACTTGCAATCCTTCGTGGTCCATGCCTACTAGCGAGTACTTGCAATCCTTCGTGGTCCATGCCTACTAGCGAGTACTTGCAATCCTCGTCGCCAATTTATTATGTCGCCATTGACAATAATTCACGATGTCGCAATTGACAGAAACTTTATTAAAGCAACATGGCTGCACCACGCCACGAATACAAGCAACATAAAAACGACCGGGGTCTCCGGTATCAAAACACGGGTAACTGAAAACGCGGATCGAGACTTACACCACAGTTATTGTATATTAAGACGTCCGTGAATTCATCTTTGCATTAGGCAAACCCGCATTTCCACTGTCCTGCATTCGTCCGTAGTTAACATCAGTTGTTAATACGTTACTTTAAAATGCAGGTTGGTACTTTTTTGCAGATTTCTTATTGCCGACGACCAACAGCCCTGGACAAGTTGTAACAGGCCCCGTTCCAGTTCTCAGTAAGTTATACATCTAAAAATTATGCAATTTCACTTGTTCGCCTTATTAGAAGAATGTTGAAATGTCAAATATATGTGTAATTCATCTTCCGTTAAAGAGATTGTTGTGTATATAACTATAACGGGAGTATTTCATAATTACCCATCAAACATCACGCGATTATCAGAGGTTCCATCTCACGTTGAATGCTGCGTTCCCCGGGCTAACACTGTCTCAGATGTCATCTCAGTATAACCCAGAATTAAAGATAAACATTCTGTGTTTGTGATCATGTTTAGTACACATTATAAATTTAAATTTATTTTTATGAGTGTTATATGGGTTCGAGTTTATCTGTAATCTTCATCATTGCTGTCCGTCGACACAACGAACGTCGATGTACATCTTGTCTTCCAGCGCCGTGGACTCACTCATTGCTGTCCGTCGACACAACGAACATCGATGTACATCTTGGCTTCCAGCGCCGTGGACTCACTCATTGCTGTCCGTCGACACAACGAACATCGATGTACATCTTGTCTTCCAGCGTCGTGGACTCACTCATTGCTGTCCGTCGACACAACGAACGTCGATGTACATCTTGTCTTCCAGCGCCGTGGACTCACTCATTGCTGTCCGTCGACACAACGAACGTCGATGTACATCTTGTCTTCCAGCGCCGTGGACTCACTCATTGCTGTCCGTCGACACAACGAACATCGATGTACATCTTGTCTTCCAGCGCCGTGGACTCACTCATTGCTGTCCGTCGACACAACGAACGTCGATGTACATCTTGTCTTCCAGCGTCGTGGACTCACTCATTGCTGTCCGTCGACACAACGAGCGTCGATGAACATCTTGTCTTCCAGCGCCGTGGACTCACTCATTGCTGTCCGTCGACACAACGAACGTCGATGTACATATTGTCTTCCAGCGCCGTGGACTCACTCATTGCTGTCCGTCGACACAACGAACGTCGATGTACATCTTGTCTTCCAGCGCCGTGGACTCACTCATTGCTGTCCGTCGACACAACGAACGTCGATGTACATATTGTCTTCCAGCGCCGTGGACTCACTCATTGCTGTCCGTCGACACAACGAACGTCGATGTACATCTTGGCTTCCAGCGTCGTGGACTCACTCATTGCTGTCCGTCGACACAACGAACGTCGATGTACATCTTGTCTTCCAGCGCCGTGGACTCACTCATTGCTGTCCGTCGACACAACGAACGTCGATGTACATCTTGTCTTCCAGCGTCGTGGACTCACTCATTGCTGTCCGTCGACACAACGAACGTCGATGTACATCTTGTCTTCCAGCGCCGTGGACTCACTCATTGCTGTCCGTCGACACAACGAACGTCGATGTACATCTTGTCTTCCAGCGCCGTGGACTCACTCATTGCTGTCCGTCGACACAACGAACGTCGATGTACATCTTGTCTTCCAGCGTCGTGGACTCATTCATTGCTGTCCGTCGACACAACGAACGTCGATGTACATCTTGTCTTCCAGCGTCGTGGACTCACTCATTGCTGTCCGTCGACACAACGAACGTCGATGTACATCTTGTCTTCCAGCGTCGTGGACTCATTCATTGCTGTCCGTCGACACAACGAACGTCGATGTACATCTTGTCTTCCAGCGTCGTGGACTCACTCATTGCTGTCCGTCGACACAACGAACGTCGATGTACATCTTGTCTTCCAGCGCTGTGGACTCATTCATTGCTGTCCGTCGACACAACGAACGTCGATGTACATCTTGTCTTCCAGCGCTGTGGACTCACTCATTGCTGTCCGTCGACACAACGAACGTCGATGTACATCTTGTCATCCTGCGCCGTGGACTCACTCATTGCTTTCTTTGCCAATCCAGCTGGAGCACATTGCAGTGGAAATATGTTGTCCCCACGTGTCATCCCTGGGACTGGATAGAGTGGGAATATATTGTCCCCACGTATCATCTCTGGGACTGAACATAACGGGAATACGTAGTCCCCGCGTGTCGTCTCTGGGAGTGAACATTGTGGGAATATATTGTTCCCGCATGTCTTCTCTGGGACTGCATAGACATAGTGGGAATTTATTGTTCCCGCATGTCTTCTCTGGGACTGCGTGGACATAGTTAGAATATATTGTTCCCTCATGTCTTCTCTGGGACTGAACATAGTGGGAATATATTGTTCCCGCATGTCGTCTCTGGGACTGAACATAGTGGGAATATATTGTTCCCGCATGTCTTCTCTGGGACTGAACATAGTGGGAATATATTGTTCCCGCATGTCTTCTCTGGGACTGAACATAGTGGGAATATATTGTTCCCGCATGTCTTCTCTGGGACTGAACATAGTGGGAATATATTGTTCCCGCATGTCTTCTCTGGGACTGAACATATTGGGAATATATTGTTCCCGCATGTCTTCTCTGGAACTGAACATAGTGGGATTAGGTTGTTCCCGCATGTCGTCTATGGGACTGGACAGAGTGGGACTGCGTAGTCCCCGGATGTCGTCTCTGGGACTGGACAGAGTGGGAATATGTAGTTCCCGCATGTCGTCTATGGGACTGGACAGAGTGGGAATACGTAGTTCCCGCATGCCGTCTATGGGACTGGACAGGGTGGGGATATGTAGTCCCTACGCATCGTCTCTGGGAGAGGGCAGAGTTGGAATATCTTGTCCCTGGGACTGCACAGGGTGGGAATATGCAGTCCCGACATGTCATCTCTGGGACTCGACAAAGTGGGAATATGTACTGAGTCTCCGCGTTTCATCCCTTGGAGAGGAGAGAATGGGAATATGTAGTCAACATGCGCGCGAATCGCTTCATCACAGCATATGAAAATCGCTTCGGCATGCTTCACAACGCAACATGACAAAAACAACCCTGTCCCAGATCATTCCCAAATGGCTTCATATGCCTGTCTACGAGCTGCAGTTAGTACATCCACTGCAGCGAAACAACACACTTTAGCGCAAGACATTCACGGCGCATTGCGTCTTCTCTTGCCCGGTCGCCATTTTGTTGTTCAGTGTTAGGCCCTGCTGTAGTAACTGGAGAGATACCCGAAGAGAAAAATGTGTTAATTAAAATAAACTGATTGAGTTGGGCTATAAGAAGGTGCAAAATTGCATGTTTCTGTTTCTATTAGTTATTTTTAATTTACATTCAAAATATGAAAGATAATTTAGGAACACCCTGTATATTATCGCTACACTACCACAAAAGGAACGCTATTATGAAACAATGCATACTTGAGACAAGTTAAACGTGTTATGTGCATGTTTTCTGTGTCCAACGCACGCTAATGCACACGATACATTTAGGGTATCAAATCACAGTTATTCCCAGGGAATTTGAGTTGGCGTTGGAAAGAACAGGTCTGCCAGAGGTTGAAGTGTAAAGCGCTTGGAGTAGTCTCAAGGACTGGATACCTCGCTATATAAGAACGTACCTTTATGCACCTTTACTGGGTAATTAAGTGTACTTTGACATCTCAAAACGCGTTTTTACGAAAAAGGGTACCCACTGAGAGGTCCTTATGAAGCAAGTATATTAGTGTATATTTTCTATTCACTCAACTTGGAAAGGGTATCTTTTTGACAGAAGTCTAAAACATGTTTAGGAGAGAGGTCAGTTAGACAGATTCTCAAGGATGATATACTGGCAGTTTGGAGAAGCTAAATACATTTTCGTATTTTCTGAAAAGAATAAAGGCACATGTTTCGTTCAAACATTGCTGCTGTATCTAAATATACAGCAAACTGTGTTGGTTGTTACTTAAATTATTCTCGACTGAGATACCACAGCTAAGTTGGAACATTTTCTCGATACTTTCTGCAATCATATGTAACATTTTGTAGAATATTACTCATTCACTTATGTCAAACCATTGATTGTACTATTACATTATTACAGTATTACATTATTACATTATTACATTATTACATTATTACATTATTACATTATTACAGAAATTGTATGTAATAATAAATATATGTGCGTACAAATTAAGTAAATTGATGATTTTAATTAACTATCAATTCCACAAGAAACGGAAGTAACCAACAGGAAACGGAAAATGTATTGCAGGATACGTGAAAACGGCTATGTCACCACATAACTGTCAGCCTACTGAGACTGTGTGACGACGTAGTGTTACAGGTAATGCATTGGCCGTCCTCTCGTGTATGAATGTTGCGAACTGAGACTGTGTGACGACGTAGTGTTACAGGTAATGCATTGACCGTCCTCTCGTGTATGAATGTTGCGAACTGAGACTTGTGACGTCGTGTTACAGGTAATGCATTGACCGTCCTCTCGTGTATGAATGTTGCGAACTGAGACTGTGCGATGTCGTGTTACAGGTAACGCATGGAACGTCCTCCCGTGGACGGGGCTGGTTGTCGCGACTGTGGTGATCGACTGTATCGCGTACATGTGCGCGTCCGTTTCCAGAACAAGGGGTATACAACTGTAGACACGGCCTAGAGACCGTAGCGATGACGGGAAAACAACAAGAAATTTCCAAGCTTGCGAAAATAAGGGGGTGAGAAGAATAGCAGGAGTAAATAGAATAGACTAGGGAAGAATGCAGGAGCTGAGGGAGGAGGTTGGTGTGAAAGAGAGTTTTCGGAGGAAGCTGGTGAGGAGTTGGTTAAAGTGGGCTGGTGAGATTGAGAGTGGAGGGGAGAACGCGAGCAAGGTTCGGGGTGGGGGTGGGGGTGAAACGAGGACTAGTATCGATGCCACCGTCAGCACGGACTTCAGCGACAAGCAGGAAAGCAACACAATAATAGTGTGTTTGTCTGTTTGAACTTCCGTTGACAAAACATGCAAGTAATCATCAAACAATTAACCTATTTTGGATTTACGCACCATATTTGGCCTTGTAACAATCATAATGCACATGCAGATTTGGTGATGGAACACTTCGTCACAATCGGAGATGGTACAATTGGTGACAATCGGCGATTGGATACCTTTTGACAATGAGCGATGGAACACCTTGTGACAATCGGCGTTGAAATACATTGTGACAATCGGAGTTGAAACACTTTATGACAATAAGCGATGAGACACTTTGCGACAATCAGCGATGAAACACCTTGTGACAATCGGCGGTGAAACACCTTGTGACAATCAGCAATGAAACACCTTGTGACAATCGGCGTTGAAACACTTTATGACAATAAGCGATGAGACACTTTGCGACAATCAGCGATGAAACACCTTGTGACAATCGGCGTTGAAACACCTTGTGACAATCAGCGATGGAACACCTTGTGACAATCGGCGTTGAAACACCTTGTGACAATCGGCGTTGAAACACCTTGTGACAATCGGCGTTGAAACACCTTGTGACAATCAACGATGGAAGACCTTGTGACAGTCTTTACTTTTCATACCTGTACATCGCATTATTTGGGGAAATTGCGCTTTATATAATAAATATTATTATTATTATAATTGGCGTTGAAACACCTTGTGACAATCAGCGATGAAACACCTTGTGACAGTCGGCGTTCAAACACCTTGTGACAATCAGCGATGGAACGCCTTGTGACAATCGGCGTTGAAACACTTTATGACAATAAACGATGAGACACTTTGCGACAATCAGCGATGAAAACACCTTGTGACAATCGGCGGTGAAACACTTGTGACAATCAGCAATGAAACACCTTGTGACAATCGGCGTTGAAACACTTTATGGCAATAAGCGATGAGACACTTTGCGACAATCAGCGATGAAACACCTTGTGACAATCGGCGTTGAAACACCTTGTGACAATCAGCGATGGAACACATTGTGACAATCGGCGTTGAAACACCTTGTGACAATCGGCGTTGAAACACCTTGTGACAATCGGCGTTGAAACACCTTGTGACAATCAACGATGGAAGACCTTGTGACAGTCTTTTCTTTTCATTCCTGTACATCGCATTATTTGGGGAAATTGCGCTTTATATAATAAATATTATTATTATTATAATTGGCGTTCAAACACCTTGTGACAATCAGCGATGGAACGCCTTGCGACAATCAGCGATGAAACACGTTATGATAACCATAGCACAGTGACACCCAAGCGGACATTATGGCATATTGCATCAGGACACTTGTAACGATCATATGGAATCGTGTAATCGACTGTTTACGCCACACAGGAAGACGGCACTATTTTTGAGGAACACTATTTTTTTATTCATTTAAATGGAGAACAACAATACCAGTAATCATATTCATGTCAAAACCATTGAAACTATATATGCCGATATGTAAAATTTGGTATCACTTCATAAGATAAATTCAATACGGCTGTCATATCAAAATAAGAAAAACTGATGTTGCAGGAACCATATCATATAATTAATAATTAGTAACTTGGTACAGTTTGTAAATAGTGTTATTGATATTTTAATGTATTAGCACGGAATTGCATGTTAATTTTTTACACATACCATGATCGTATCATGACCAAGTGTGATTCCAACTTTTTTCTGGTAATTATAAATGTCATTTTGAGGTTGCTGAATGTCAGTAGACCCTACCAAATCAATTTATGGCACCGACTTGAGAGACGAGGTTTTCCCAGAAACTTAGGAGAACATTGGTATATAGCTCAACAACACGATAGCTTGAGAGCGTATTGCACAAATAAATACATATTATGTTATGTATGAATATATTGGATATGGAGTGACAAAAACTGGTATAGAAAATGTTTTTATTAAAAAATAGTTTGAAAAGTTTTTTTTCGTAACAAAATCGGAGGGCATTTATATGTCACTATTGTTAACAAACTTCTCGCCCTATCATTTAATTTATATATGGCTTAATTACCTCGGCTTCTTAAGCAAAAAAAGTGGCATTAGTAGTTGAATG